>OX451395.1:879908-906025 GCA_949629135.1 Eremobia ochroleuca | reverse complement strand
CCTTCTCCTCCGTCCAGCTCCTACGGTGCACCCGCATCTCCTCCATCTTCTTCTTATGGCGCTCCTTCAGCTGGTGGTAGCAGCGGTGGATTCAGCAGCAGCGGCTTCGGCAGCAGTGGCTTTGGAAGCAGCGGTTTCGGAGGTGGCAGCAGTTTTGGCTCAAGTGGTCCTTCATCAAGCTATGGTGCTCCGGCTAGCTCCCCGTCAGTTCCTACGGAGCACCCGCCGCTCCTTCAAGTAGCTATGGTGCCCCTAGCAGCGGCGGCGGCGGAGGACATGGCGGCGGCGGCGGCGGTGGAGGACATGGAGGCGGCGGACACGGCGGCGGTGGACACTCATCTGGCGGCGGCAGTGGTAGTGGTGGATACTCTTCAGGTGGATCTGGTGGATACTCTTCGGGAGGTTCCGGCGGTTACTCCTCAGGAGGCGGCCACTCCAGCGGCGGCGGCGGCCATGGTGGTAGCTCAGGAGGTTACTCATCTGGCGGAGGCGGAGGCGGTCATGGCGGTGGCTCTGGAGGCTACTCATCCGGCGGAGGCGGCGGAGGCGGCGGTGGCTACTCGTCTGGTGGAGGTGGAGGCGGATACTCCTCGGGAGGTGGTGGTGGAGGCCACTCTTCAGGAGGCGGCGGTGGATACCCGTCAGGAGGCGGCGGTGGATACCCGTCAGGTGGAGGTGGAGGCGGATACTCCTCGGGAGGTGGTGGTGGAGGCCACTCTTCAGGAGGCGGCGGTGGATACCCGTCAGGAGGCGGCGGTGGATACCCGTCAGGAGGTGGCGGTGGATACTCTTCAGGAGGTGGATCAGGAGGAGGCTCGGGTGGTTACTCATCCGGAGGGAGCGGCGGCGTGCCGGCTACCATCAGCCAGGGCTACGACTCTAACGGTGGCTATGTGTACTAGACCCTGTAAACTCCTAGCGTCCTAGTACTAATATAAAATAGTCAATTATTAAGTTATCACAGAATCATCAGTGGGTATTGACGTTGCAAATGTCACAAATTATGGATGTATGTATTAATGTAGGGTTCTAGTGAAATCTATATATGTATTAGACTTTTTACAAATGGCGAAATATATGGAATGCTTCAGGACTTTATTATAAAATGATCGAAGGCAAGAAAATGTTAGGGCATCAAAATTTGAAGAAAAGGGGCAACACTCTGGAATTCTTTGTAAAGCTGTAACGTGACCAAGGTCGAGGCATTCCGTCTATTCTCGTAATAAAATGTGATCTGCAATCGGAGAATAAATAATTGTGAATTAAGTAAGATGAGTAGCCTCTGTAAGAGTCGTGACCGTCGCCAACTGCTTACCAAGTAAGCGACGCTTGAAAGTATTAACTTTAATTTAATTGTAATTAATGAATTAATGAAATTGTACAAAAATTTAGTCTAAGGTCTGAGTAATTATACTTTTTTGTATAAATTAAATGTTTGTAAATATTAAGATGGTTTCTTTTCACACTTCCTTTCAGAAAAACGGATACCTTTCAAAATATAATATACAATCCTGTAGCATAAAGATGGAATGTTACTGAAAGACTAAGTATTCTCTCTTTCATTATCTGCTCGATAGTTGATGCATCGCCACTCACTGGGCGCCTTAGGACGGAAATCGCCGTCGAGGTAAATCGCAGCGAAAATGGTGTGACGATCTAATATTGTTTGTGGGGCCAACATGGCCACCAGAAATCACACAAAACCGAGAGATTTAGAAGGAAAAGGGTCACGATATAGGCTATTAAAACAAACAAAAAAGTTGAGTCTTCAATCAATTTAATAATCTCACAAATTGAATCGAACTATCTTTTTACACTCACAAGCGGTTTCATTAGAACATTTTCTAGTCCACGTTCACAGAGATGATTTCAAGGGCCTCATTAACTTAAGTTAATTAATATTCACCAACAGCATTGGACTATGCCTTGTTTCTAATAAGTAGGTGTAGTGTTGTGGAAACAATTTCCACCTTTTCATTTTTAGCAGGTCTACTTATCATTATCCCGAACACAACAGAGGCCTCCTTGTAGACAAAGTCATAATGAATAGTGGTGAAACCAATGCCATTCTCATGATGAATGGCAAGTTGATTGGGAATCCCAAAAATACTATTTGGCAGTCAATCAACCTAAAAACTATTAATGTGTATAGGTAAAAGTGAATTCTATTGATTATAACCTTATTTGTTCAACTTTATAACTGAAAAAAATGGAACGAAGGTCCATTCTGTCGTAGTATAGGATAGATAGCCTAACTGAGGTAGACACATTTTGGATCGTTGGTACAACGGACAGAGAAAGTAGTACGCTGTTTCAGAATAACAACTAATCAACATGAAAAGTGCAAGCTTCATTTTTCATATGTTGATTAGTTGCACCACCTGCAAAGGGATATAACTGTAAAAGTGAGGATGTACACAAAGCAAACACGATGAACATGCTATATGTTTTATTTTGATGTCGCCGGAGCGATCGCGGAATTCACAACGTTACACATTTTTTTACACATTTTTCTTTTTCAAAATATTCAACAAGAACTAGGAATAAGTCAATAGTAGGTATATCTACTAGCTAACAGTGGGGAGCCGCTTCCTGACCAATATCTCTTTAAAACACAGTAAATAACAAACGATATATATTATATATTTATAATTCATTACATTATAGGAATATACATATTATTATACCTTTAAAATATATATTTCAGTAAAGGCAACATATTAAAGTATATTTGTATTTGGTATAAGAAATATCTATTTAATAGAGATATTTGTATGTAAAACATTATTCAATAAAATATCTGAAATGCTTGTTGATGCATAACAATATTAATTTTAAAAAAATATTATATACACTGATATGTATCTTCGTAGTCTTGTTTACCTTAGAAGTCATCTAATAAATGCATCTTTTTTTTCTGATATTTAAGTATATCTACGTATATATGCTGAATTATATACTGCACATTATAATTATAATAATACAGACAAATCAGGAAGCGGCGCCGAAGAACAACAACGATACCTATAATCTACTCTTACAAATATTGATATGTACCATTTCACACTAAACACTATGATATGTATATACGTAAGTCACATACAGATGATATGTATCGAGTTCGAAGTCTTAGCAAAGGTTAGGCAGGTGGATATCACATCATATATCTTTATATTCGCAACGTATATAGAAAATATCTCCAATTTTAAAGGATTTATATGTAAACTTTATTATCAAAAAACAATTGGAAAGCTTGGTAAGGTATCAAGTATGGCAACTGTTTATTTATATTTATATTACTTGTCGCTAAAATATGCAGTGATATGCATTAACATACATTTTATACTTAGTAGTAAACACACTTGATATCCATCCAAAAGGATAAAAGATGCCAAAATTGACAGTACATCTACTTGCAAGATAAATCTTGATACATATTTTTAGAAACGTTACTTCAAAAAGCTTCAAATGGACATTAACACGCATTTATAACACATGGACCGCACCGGGCCCGGGGGGCCCGTGGGGCCGCGGCGGCCGAAGTCGGGGATCAAACACGACAATATTGTGAACACCAATACACTTATAAGTTCAAAAAGACCGATTATTACTATCAGCGACGCTCGCATCAGAAAGCTCTTTATAATATTATTACCATTTCACACGTATTGATTATTATTACTTACAGAGAAAAGTAACTATATTTCAAATACAACTTTATTTTGTTGCATTTCATTATTAATTCAGCTGATTTTAGGCCAGTTCTTTTGTTGTTTAACACGATACCGCATGATTCCGTCTCCAATATTATATATTCCTTTTTGTGTCTTTATCTATATATACGTATACAATATACTATATGTGAGTTTATATGACTCAAAGCGTGAAATACCCGCTCTAAACAATATCAAATATGTCTTTACAACGTAAATATTTGTGACTAGAAAACAAAGCTGAAAATCATGTCTGCCGCTAGATTTTACTAATACGAGTATATACTAAATAAACATTTATTTTTCAATATACATTCCTTGTGCGGACTTTTTATTCAAATTATCTGATTTAACTAAACTATAGACGAGCCATATATCATTATTACTAGTACGAGTAGGTATACCAGGTAGTGGGTGATGCTTTACAAGCGATATGTCATATAATATAATATATCATTTTTACATTCGTACGATGACAATGTTTGGTCAACAAACTCGCCTGCTCACGCGCACTTACACAGTGTCTCTAGAAGCACATCAACTCGTGTGCTCTTCTCTCTACATTAATTGACTTAAATAAGGAATCGTCATCAATGGAATAATATATATAATATATATAAATTCTCTAACAACGAATATAATTCACATTTTGATATGTATGAGTTGCAACACTTCGTAATATTATTTATTATATTTTCGCTACAAAATAATACAGCTTAATTCATTTTTACATCAACTATTAAACATACATCTATTGCTTTAATGCATTTTATTACTACAAGATAATATTTATTTATTTAATATACTTTATATCAGTTTGCGCTTACGTCATCATTGGTAAAAGAAATCATTCGTTTCTACGTAGCGTAGTATGAAACATGCGACATTTACAAAATGGATTGTTTAATAGGAAGATATTGATGATATGTTTCGTTTCGATCGTCTTGAGCATCACATTCTAGTCGTTATTTTGAAAAATACTGAAGTTTACTGTTTGTTACTTCGATGTAACGATCTTACCGAATTTAAATGAAAAATAAGAAATAGTAAAATTTTCGGAAAATATAATTCCACGATGGTGCGACTCCGTGGTCCTGCAGCATGGCGCCTGTCGAGATGTCGTATAAGTGAACTAATAAATATACTTATCGTCTCAGAAAGCCGTTTGCTTGCCGAAGGGCTGCACCGGCGGGGGCGCGCTGCTGCTGCCGAACAACGGGGTGGGGCCGTCGTTGGGATCATCTAGATCATCATCATCGGGCTCGAGGGCAGGGTTGATCCTGCCGCACTTCTCATCGGGTCCTACGAGGGTGGAGGCGGCGCCGTACAGCCGGCCCGGCACTCCTCCGAGGACGGACATTTGCTCGCCGGCCTCTGACGGCTCATCGACGCGGCGGATATCTTCGGGGATGTTCACAACACAGTTGAAGTAGTCAGACTCGGGGCTGAGATAGCCGCCGTTGAACAGGAACCTGGTGGAACACATAATACATGACATTCTATTCTAAAACATGAAAGGTCATACATATTATTTCTGATGACGTTAGCAAAAAGCATATTAGAACGTCAGATAGGAAACATATTATGTTCCGTCGCAGATTGCTTCCTAATAGTTTGAAAGTCAAGCAATTATACACATAAAGACTATTCACTGTTTATCGATCAAAGTACTTGCAAAAATGTGATTTACGTGCAATATATTTGGCAAAAGCCTATTTCCTGAATGTTGTAGTAATTTCTGTACATGTTTTCATCGTTAGTGGATGCTATCTTCTCTTAAATACTAAAATATGCCTGTAGCATGAAAGCATTCATACAACAGTTCAACATTTATTAACCCACGTCCCCGTGACCGTCCGCTAACATATAAGTTATTAGATTATTGACAAAAGGCCATACAAAAATAATAATGATCTTCTGCTGTGAGAAACTTTAACAAAACGAGTGGATATTCTCATCTATCTAAAACAAAGGGTGCACATAGTAGATAACTTGTCACATCAGTTAATAGAAGTACTGAATTTCTCCCCTTGTTATGTAAATGGTTAATATTGTCAGTTAATTCAGGGCTTAATCATACACTGAACTTTAGTTTCGTAAAGATTGTTTTGCAACTCTCCAAGTTGTTTCCATCGTATCAGTAGATGATACGCCTGGTGATATAAGACGGGCATAAAACAGATCGTTTACTATTGAAAAAGAGCTTTCTAGTTACTGCATCAAAGACTTCACCTTACTTATCAAACGGGATAGTGAAGAGTTCATAAATTCGAAAATTTTATATTAGAAATGTTCGAACAAATAATGTAATTTCAAAAAAAGCATAGTGAAATGAGATAATACACTGTAAGTTCGATGGAAATATGGAGAATAGATTCATATCGCTAGTGTGAAGATACGTTCGTGCCGTCACTTCTGTGTAGTGCCGACTCTGTCTAGCAGTTATTTTAAAATGTTTATGACTTGGCAATTTTTTTAAGCGTTTAGGCTTTTTATAATATTGTTTTATTATCAAACAAATATTTTTTGAGTTTATAATATAAAAATTGTCATCATCCCTATTACGTATTAGAATTACAACATATATATATCTAAAATCCGTGTCCCAAATAAGTAAACAATGTACTAATGTTGTTCCTCTCGGGCCTCATACAAGTCGTGATATACAATCACTTTCCACTCATTACAGATCATTCTGAGCGGCAGTTCGTCTGTGCGTCACGACTACAACTGATGTCGATGTCGATGGTTTACTAATGGGCAACTGGGAATAGTCCCTATCTGAATCTAATAGTTTGCTTTTGTTTCCTTAACTATTAAATCTTACATCGTTGCTTTTTCCGCACGAGACTGTGTTTGCTACCATGGTCAAGCAGTTTTATTAGATTTTACTGTTAAGGAAATCTCCATGAAACGTAATCAGGTATAAAAAGCATAGTAGTTTTAATAAAGCTGAAATGTTTTTTTTCGATTATTTCTGGAACTACCAGTCGGATTTGAGAAAATATTTTTGCATTTTTGAGGAAGGTTCGCATTCGTCATGTGTCATCATTACTGATCAGAATTTGATCCTTATTGACGACACCATCGGACGGTGCATAACATAGGCTGTTGATTTTTCAAAAATCTAATGATGCAGTCTTAGTTTTCATCATAATCGACTCCGTGACTCATTTAAGTATTTACGATATCACCACGGAACAGTTTCTGTTCCGTGGATATCACACTAATATTATAAAGGCGAAAGTTTGTGAGTGTGTGTGTTTGTATGTTTGTTACTTTTTGATGAAATTTAGCACACAGATATTTTATAACCAGGATTAACACATAGGATACTTTTTATCCCGATATTCCCACAGGGATAAAACTTATGCGGGTGAAACCGCGGGGCGCTGCTATTATCTATAGTTTCGGATTTGGTCATCAACACTGACTTGAAACATTCATCCTATACGAGTATAGACCGACGAATTGATTACCTCTGCGTTTTAGAAATCAGTTGAAAATATACATATTTGTATCTCATAATGCTTCATTTAATCTATTTACCTGGCAGACCTAAGCAGAAGTGTTGGGGCTTAATTAACAAAACTAACTGTCGCTAAGAATTCAAGGCGATATCAGTAACGATATCGAGCGCAAAGGTTCGTAGTGACAATAAAACCTGGACTAGAAAAGTGTTATGACGTAACCAAGTCGCTAGTTTAATGTTTTCGTTAATTTTAGTAAGTACTCGTATGACTTTCCATCTTTGCCAACTTTATCAAACCTTTGACGGGCATCTCTCAATATGTTTGTTAATATTGATAGCTCGTTGAATAGCCCATAAGATGAGCATGTTTTTCAAATAATTGGTTTGCTTTTAATGTCATAGTAAAATTTTGAGACTATTGACTTTGTTTATTGTGTACTCTGACCATCTTTTAATTTTGCTACTTAACATTTAATAATAATTACTATTACCTAAGTCCTTGATATTTTCCAACTTCTGAATACCAACAAATCTTCACAAAGGGGTTATCTTCAAATTCAAATAGGAATCACAGCTACTTGGCTCGTATATGTATATATTATACCTCGCTCGAGATATATGCAAAATTATAACCACTTTTGGGTGCTTTTGTGAATAAATGAAATTTCGTCATTTTTTCCAAAAGGCTACATCAATCCGTCAGATATTTATATATTCACTATCAGGACATGTAACTCGCATACACAAACAATAACAAGCAATAACTTTTATTCGCCCTGAATATATGATACTTTTAAAAATTGTCCATATCTGAGTCTCTGAGGGAAAGCACTCAATTTCTTCATCAGATTTGCCTATTTAAGTCATAATGGGTTAGCCCGCCCACGATCATACCCAAATTAACAGCTCTAAAGATAACTTTATTTTAGGCAAAAAAAATAAAAATAAAATCGGTGTTCTCTCATCATGCCGCACCTACTCAGCTATCAACTTTTTACCCTGCATATGCTTGCTCAAAAACCCTCTTGGCTATTTACCCTGGGTCAATATTTAATATTATGATGCTATTGTATACCTACATATAGACGGAGGCAGAACAGTAAGATAATGAACTCGTAATAGAATGTGTAATAATATTTTTTATCAATCTTTTTCTTTTCGTGTCGATGGCATTCTCTCTTTTTTTTTATATATTATAATTTGAGCCCAGTAGGTGGCCACGTTGATTGCGGCAACAGTAGCATTCTCTAGGTCATCCGAGGTGCCGATGAAAGGGCACTTAGGACACTCCAGCAGGTGGGGTACGCTCTGATCGGAAGTACCGCACTCACACTGGGTGTTGGGTGTGTCCTACTTAGCCTAGATTGAACTTAAGATGATAAGATAATATATAAAATAGCTAAAAAAAGGTAAATGCTGACTGGCAGAAAATAATCAATAAAAAAATCGGGTTACCGAATTTGAAACAATTGGCAGCCAACGCGTTTTAACCTTTACCAGAAGGTTAAAATGCGTGCGTGTTACCATTGTTTGTAATAATCGAACTATCCATAACTAACGTTATATCACAGCACTTTAACTTCGATATATTCAGTGTCATAGACCAACAAGTTAACAATTCAACTGCTGTCAATAAACCTAGAAACCCTAATAGCTAACAAACACCTCATAATGGTCAAATACTGGTATCATAACGTTCAAAACACTTCCTCTATCTTAAGTGATAATTGTTGCGAAATATCTGCTGTGTAGATGTTCTAGCAGGTGCTTCTGACACGAATGATGTAATTTACTTCATTGTAATGTTTATTAATTGTGAATGGAAAGATACTAATTGTATTGACGTATCTTGGTGGTCAATTCTGAACAGCAGTAGGTTATCTATCCCCTTGAATAATGTAACATAATGTCTATCATAAACCACCAGAATGTTTGAATTAGCACTAACTGATGTTGGTGCGCTTACTCTATCTTCCAAACTAAGCTTCGTATAGTTGCCACTATAGAATTTATTGTGCAATCTATATATTGCATTACAAAACGTTGGTGTTATTATCTCTGCAGCATTTAGGTTGCACATAACTAGTAATTGAGATCTCTGCCAAATTTGTTAGTATCATAGACATTTTATGCACTCTGTGGTTTGTGCTCACGTAGGTTCACCACAGTAATAAAACGGAAAGAAATGGAATCTACAACCTCTCAGCCGCCAGTTCGATGCCTTTACCGTTAATAGCCCAATAGTGCCTTTATTTGAATCCTATCTGAAGTCACTTAACTTAATTACCATACCAAAACTGTTTCTCAATTAACACACAAATCGAATAGCTCCAACATATACTACAATGTTAAACCGACCTAATTTTACGAACCCTCTTAGTCCCAGAATACTTGATTCAAAAAGCCTGACCCCGCGGCCTTAATGTGGGCGCCTACAAATGATGGGCCACGATGGGTCACGATGGGTCACGATGGGCCATCCACGCGAACGTAATACGCGACGACGAGGCTCTCGGCTTAAGAGATACTTCCAGGGACACAAGTATGTTTAATATCTCTATGACGGCTACAATTTATACTAAATACGTTTACACGTATCTGTAAAAAACCTCCAACATGTCGATTTGCTCCAACATATCGATAAATAAATATGTTACAATGTGAATTATTTGCTCGTTAGGTTTTGAAAATATTCACAACACTACACACCAAAGCGGGTAATGAAAATATGGCCGGCTACTAAATTATAATAAGTATTCACAGAGGTATAGCGAATTGTGAAATTAATTCGCTGAAAAATTAAAAGGGTTCAAAACTACTTTTCTGTAATAGCTGAGTAAATAACAGCCCTGGCAACAAGTTTATAAAGAGATCGTTGTTGAGCTCGCTACCCCTAAAGTGAACCACTGTTGTAATTATTAATACCCCCGAAGAAGGCTGACCTCACTTTAAGGAATATCTGATGAAACCTGTCAAACATTTGAGCCAACGTTTCAATTATCTTCGACTCAAAGGCTGAAAATCTATTTCGAAAATACAAGTTTGATGAAAAGCTATCGGTCAGAGCTGTATGTTTGTAACTATTACTTTATATAGACTCTGAAAGGAGCATGAATAGATCTTCATGAATTCGATAATATTTCGATTCCCGATGTCGATCACCAGTCTGATTTTCTATTTATTTTGGTACAGACTTTCTTGTCGCAAACTCAACTGAATATAAGTTGTCTATTATTTTGTGTAGGCACGAGTTATTTATTATACGAGAACAGCCCATGCCAAGTTTGGTAGAATCACTGACAGCCCAATTATGTTACAAATATCCAACACTCGTTCTACATATATTTTGCACTCACACTGATATAGAATCGTCTACTTGTTCAATAGCATTATTCCATAAAGTCGTTCTCTGTTATCATATTACGACGTGTCGGTAACTTCCTCACCAGTCGAGTTTGAGCACTCGAAGTGAATTGAATCAATCAATTTGTACGAACGATCGCTTGTAGGAGGTTATCTACGTCTTATTCAAGTTAGAATATTAGTGAAATAAGCCTAAGTTCACCACGTCACCACGTCTAACCCAGCAGGGAATACAGGTGTGACCCCGGTATGTGTGTACGCTATAGAGCTCGACACTGAAAAATATGCTACTTCTTGAAGATTAGTTAGTAGAAGTAGTTGGCTTTGAATTTTAGTTGAAAATTGAATAGAGAAGACATAAGAATGATAACCTAATACAAATATTAACAATGACACTTAGCTTGACAACAATCAAGATATAAATACGCTCCTGCAATAAAAACACATTTATAAAATCCAACAAAACAAGTCATACTCACACAGACAACCACGAGACAAACGCCAGCGTGAACAGCGACATGCTCATCGCCATGGTGCGGAACGGGAACAGCTGCACCTCGCTGACGGGGTCCCAGCCGGGGTAGTGGATGAGCGGGGGCAGCCCCAGCAGCTTCTCGCCCCCCGAGAGGCGCACCAGCCCCGCTACGATGTAGGCGGCCAGGGAGCCGTACGTGTTGCAGTGCTTCTTGAAGTGCACCACCATCAGCAGTTGCGGGAACAGAATCACGTACACCAGGTCGGAGCACATTGACCTGGAAGATTGAGTCAGGTTAATCGGATTCTTGAATAAAACTCGCTTTCTGTATTTGCTGATCTACATGAGGTTGGTGAACAAAGGAATCCCCTGCCAATGATGTCACATTATTGATTGCTTCATCAGGTCCAGTTACATTAGGTTATATTACGAAAAATTAGAGAAAACGTCACTGGTTTTAGAAGTAACAAACACTCCGTGTGTACAGCCCTGTCTCCACATTTGTTTTAAACCATTTTCTACGGATTGAAATAAAAACTTCGCCTTTATTCTTTGTGCCGCTCTAAACGGTATACGCTCAGAGAAATTTACTTAACGAAATCTACAGATAGTGTTGGAAGACGCATCGTGAAATTATTTAAACACCGGAAAAGGTGCCAACATAAACAAAAACCAACACATCATTGACAGGACATTAATAACACCGACACTTTAATGTGCCTAAATCATTCCATATACGAGTATTTACTTAACGCAACACCTGTATAGCCTATCTAGCCTACTGCGCCACGTTCGTGTCGGAGCACATCGTCCTGAGTGTGGGTATAATTAGAGCGTCGCCCTGCTTGCTGCGCGACCATGGCTTCATCACGAGCATGGATTGCGCATCGCACTGTTTATGATACCATCAAATGATGAATTGATGGCTTGAACAGCCGCAGCATATAAATTAATGTAATAGTGCTCCAATATAAATCGTGCGCTGATATCAATTGGTGCAGTGTTACGTAATGTTTAGGTACTTGGTGAGAAAATGGGCGACTCCTGCGAGCGAGATTAAAAGAGGCTTTTTTAATTTATTTTATGAACAAATACATTATTGTTCCACGAATAACCCTTTATAATGTACATACGACGATATAAAATAAATGGCAGGCTTGTTCATATGCATTCTGAAAGAATGATGTTAGAATAAGTTATGTAAATTCCAATTTCAACGAAAACTCTGATACAAAACAACCTCGTTTCAAAACACTGATACAAAACAACCTCGTTTCAAAACCATCAGAGAACGATACAGTTGTTACAGAAACGAAATCAACACTATAATAAATTACGTTTAAATAACGAATGCTACAAACGGCCGTGCCTTACTGGCTAATACTCGTAGAACCTATTATAGATACCCTTGTTATAACTAACGAACAGCTAAATCCGGAAAACAACGCTAAACAACGCTAAAACTTTTAACACAACATTTAAAACAACATTTAAAATGCAGCTCAGTCTCATGACAAAGCTATTTCAAAAATAAACGACTTCATCCTCCGCCCGAGGCAGAGTAAAATTAGTTGGGGATTTAAATTTTCAATTCACCCCCACACACCCCTTTCCACAGACTGTACGGCTTCCAATTTCGATGCAGGTGTGAGCAGACGGATCCAATCGACCGTGTGCCCGCGTGTACCCTCCGGGTATACCTGTAGGGGGTAAAGGGGGCGAATAGGGTTGTAATGTGCAGCTGGCAGGATTTTGTTCTTAGTCTTTATTCGAGTTTGAGGAAATCTTTTTCGCGGTTGCGAGTGCGGCGACTTTTCTGTTTAGGTGTGGAATGTGTGTATGTGCTTTGTTATTTTTGTTTCATTTAAAGAAAATATATGCACTCGCGAACAACTTTGATACATAAAATATATTTTCCTACATCTGTAACATTAATTTGGAAATCAAAATTCATTATCCATTAACATGTCAAACGCTACCGAAGGTCAAGATCTTTTATTGTTGTGTTGACAATGTCCAGGGCTCTGGACTCATTAGACCGACTGGAAGTTAGTTCCTTAGAAGAAAATCAAATTCAATGCAGGTTTGGAATCAATCTTGAGATTAATTAAAAATTCAAAAGTATCTCCTGACAACCCTACACACATGTAGAGGTAAAAGAGAATGACGGAGTCTCGGTAGTGAGGATTAAGTTTCAATTAGCAACTCATCCCACTACGAGAAGTAATCCCTATTGCATAGCGGAGCCGAGCAGAGCCGAGCGGCTTCGGAACACTTCATCTGCAGCAAGAGTTGTGTTACAAAGGTTTGTTAAAGTAGAATGTGGGTTGAAGAAAAGTAATCCAACGCTCGAATTGATAGATATAAAAGAATTTATATAAGCTTAATGGGTTTACCACTCTGGAGCGTTTCCGTATCTTAGTATTTTCAATTAGTTAGTTGCCCATACTACCCATTATCTGAAGTCCAATTCTCATACTGAAGAAACGTTTAATTTCAAGTCGCAATCTCACAAAAGCGTCAAAATCACACAAAAATTATTCTGCTAAACCAAAAAACTAGGCTACTTTGAGTTTGCGATCAGAATATGTAAAAGCCGAATTTTAAGATCAGTGAGATACCATTTTTTTTTTTTTATTTACGTTTTTGTGATTTGTAGGTCAGCGTCGGGACATACACGTGGCCCCCGCTGGACATGCGCGTGGCCCCTTGCTGGACATGCGCGTAGCCCCCGCTGGACATGCGCGTGGCCCCCGCTGGACATGCGCGTGGCCTCCGCTGAACATGCGTGTGGCCCCCGCTGGACATGCGCGTGGCCCCCGCTGGACATGCGCGTGGCCCCCGTTGGACATGCGCGTGGCCATTATGTCCAGTTGAGTGCGTGAAGCGCTAGTCCCGCTACTTTCGTCAACGTTTAGTCCCTAAAAGCGGCAGATCTCGAAGGTCCCTTGCCACACCACACTACCCCATTGCAAAGCCATAATAACACCATCATAAAACATTACTCTATTATAATAATAGTCGATTATCATATATTTTCTGTATCGGCCATTAGTTGGGCTCATCGGGATGTGTGTCAATGGTACGATGATCATAATCGCGGTGTGCAACACCATCGTCGGACACGTTCAAGTGTTAGTGTCTGTCTGTGTGTGAAAATGATTGACTAATTTTCAGTGACGGACTCTAGATCAAAAATATAAATATTCATGTCCATCGGGGGTCACTTCAAAATCTTTCAAAATAGTTATATTTAATATGACCAATAGACCATGCTTATTAGTCGAAGGACTGGCGGTCAGCTGAATAGATTGCTTAAGCTGGGAGAAAACGGAGGTGAACCAGTTCTCATTCCATTTTGGAGATTTGGGCGATCTATACGTACTTCTGAAAGTAATAAGAAGTATCAAGCTGCATCTAAAAACCTCATCCAAAACCAAGACGTTTTCTAAGTGTATAATATAATATGAGGCGTACTCAGAACCTACTCATAATATGATTGCGACCGCGGCCGACGGGCGCGGGCAGCGATTATTGATTGCAACAGACACCAAACGCTAATGAGAAATAAATGTTTCTGTGTCATTCGAGTATTACACCGTGATCTATGGGGACGCTAGGACATTGATACGTGTAGTGTTGCTATGCTGTGAACTTCACTTACTTCTAGTGACCACACGCAATATCTAAGTATATATATATACTTAGATATACATAGATATACCAAAAACAAAGTCGGGTAAGTTACACCATTTATAACTCAAGTTCAGCTGGACCGATTTTTATGATCTTTGATTTGTTGGATTCTTCTCCGAAAAACGGAAAATAGTGTTTTCTATAGGATTTTTACATGAATTATTTGACAGGACAAGGTCTGTCGAGTTAACTAGTTTCTAATAAAAATACACCTGTTTTCAAAGTAAATTATTGCAGATCCAGACCTCCCCACATTGTTTTCATTTTGAGTTTTGTTTCGAGAATGTTTACAAAATAACCTGTAAAAATAAACTTAAAAACCAACTAAAACACAATTTAAATTGGTTGGTTGAACTAATTTTTCTGCAAACGTTGCCTTCAAAATAAGTGTTTTTGAGTCACAAGTGTCCTGTCTTTACGAGGGACTATGTTGGTGTGGCCTAAAGATCCCTGCTAGAGACAACACTTTTGAATTTTCACACCGCACGTGAAGCTCTTGTACTAACAAAGGTAAACCGATATTTAGACGCGACCGAGGATCGAGTGTCGAGCACTTGCCGATGTCAAGTGGACCACAAGTGCCAGGTGTCGGGTCAACGAGAAAAAGGGGACTTGTTTTTACGAGACAGGATTTAAACAGATGCAGGCCTGTTGAAATAAAAAGTTGTTACAATGAGCGTGACGCTGAATTTAATTAAAGATCGGCTTTTCTGTCGCTGTAGGTACATGTATGACTTTTTATTATTTTTTAATTTTTTTTATTGCTGAATCTCGCTTATCTAGCTGGGGGGCGTCCCACACTACGCTTGCCGATACGCGATCTCCACTCTAGGACTCGTCTGCTCCACCGGCCATCGGCCCTTCGACAGACATGGCCAGCCCACTGCCACTTCAGTTTGCTTACTCTGCAAGCTATGTCGGTTACTCTGGTTCTTTTCCGGATAATTTCATTCCGTATTTTATCCTTCAAAGAAACTCCGAGCATAGCTCGCTCCATAGCGCGCTGAGCGACCTTGAATTTGTGAACCAGCCCGACCGTCGGTGTCCACGTTTCAGCACCGTATGTCATGACGGGCAGGACGCACTGGTTGAAGACTACTGAGGGATAGGCGACGAGAAGACTTGACGAAGCTTTCCAAATGCTGCCCAACCCAACTGGATCCTCCTGTCGGCCTCTTTCTCAAAGTTGTGTCTACCGAGCTGGGTGACTTGCCCTAGGTAGACATAATCCTTCACAACTTCGAGAAGCGACCCTTCGACCCTTCGACCTAAAGAAGGTGGCTGGAGTAGACTGGATGCGGAAGGCGGAGGACAGGGTTTTGTGGCACAGTCTGCGAGAGGCCTATGTCCAGCAGTGGACTGCGATAGGCTGAGTTGATTGATTGATTGAATCTCGCTCGTGACCCCGATCACGTCTGATGGAAAGCGATGGATAAGCTCTATGATGGAACGAGCAAGCCCAGATAACATTAAAAGGGGGTTACAGGTGCAAGGGAACACAGACGCTGGCAGACAGTTCCACACATTGGTTGTGCGCATAATAAATGTAGAGGAGAAGCGCTTAGTACGACTGGTCAGGATATCAACCAAGTGCGGACCCAAATGCCGTACAGTACATTTTTTTTTTTAAAACAATGATAATAATTTATATTTGGCCAAAGAAAAGTAACAGTAATCTTAAAAACATTGTACACAGGAATTATTATTATTTGGCCTCTGCTAAACAATAATTAGTTTAGTTGCCACCGTTAACCTTATTCTCTACGTAGGTCACTCTATAAATTTTGAGATACAAAAAAACTACAAGTGATTTTTTTAAAAATATATTACGTATGTTCAAAGTATTCTCCTCCGACATCAATGCACTTTTGTAATCTAATTTTCCACAAGTGGAACGCCTCAAACCAGTCTGTCTTTGGAATGTCGTCAAAAAATCATTAATCGCCTGATCAATTTCGTCTTCTGATGTGAAGTTTCGCCCACGTAGGTTTTTCTTTAGATTATTGAATAGCCAGAAGTCACACATAGCTAAACCCGGTGAGTATGGTGGATGTTCAAGTACTTTGACTTTATTTTGACGCAAAAATTGCAAAGTTTGTTGAGTGGTGTGAGAGGAGGCGTTATCCTGATGAAGAATCGGGCCCCTTATTTTCAGTGCTCCAAGAACTTGTGGTAAACATTCATTAACGTACCAGTTAGCTGTAACATTCTTCTGTCCTTTAAGCTTAATTGCTTTCACTAAACCTGTGCTACGAAAAAAAACTGCATACAAAATTCTCTTCACTGCTCCTTATTTTTTGACTATTACTGGCGTTGGCGCAACTTCGTGGATCCACACACGGCTTTCCTGACGAGTAGGCACGTCATAAAATGATATATATGTTTCGTCACCTGTTATTATTTTTAATATTATTCGATGTCCACCGTCATTCAACAACTTCAAAGTTTCACGACAAATTCTAACTCGTTCTGTCTTTTGAAAATCGGAAAGTTTATGTGGCACCCATCTCATCACAACTTTTTTTTAAATGAAGGTGTTGATGTAAGATAGTATGCACTGTTGCGGATCCGATGTTGAGTGTTGCCTCTATCGTTTGATATGTGCATCGTGGATCTTCTTCGATTAATCTCTGAACCCTTGCAATATTTTCTGGTGTAACACTTGAACATGGTCTGCCCGGACGTTCCTCATCACCCAGTGCACTACGGCCTCTTTTGAATTCCCCATATCAGCGAAACACGGTCGCCCTAGACGGAGCTTCTTCACCAAATGCTTGTTGGAGACGCTCGATGCACTGATTTTCGTTTAACCCGACTTTTAAATCATAATAAATCATAGCACGGTAGTGTTCACGCGACAACTTCATCACTGACTTCAAATATTTTTTTATTGCGTACAATATAACAAGTTTGGACATGAACCAAATACACACACGTATTAACCAAAGACTAGTGTTTCTATTTACGCAGTGCAATCAACAGTAAGTATTTCTGTTAGTTGGTATCTCAAAATATATAGAGTGACCGACGCTAATAAGGTTAACAATGGCAACCAAACCTACTCGTGTAAACTGTATCAAAGCTGCCAGCGTCGATCATACAAAGAACTTGAGACAGAAGAGTTTTTTAGACAATTTATCAGTTATTGTTTTAAATTCAGTCAAGTTTCTTTGTCTATTATTTCTGCCTATTGAAAGACAGTGTGACATTATGATTTGTGTAGGTCGGAATTGGCTCGTTGAAGGAGAAAGTACAGCTCTACAACTTTGCACGTAGATTTCTGGCAGGTGCTGTCTATATTACGAGTTTCCGTCATGAACGTAGTCATGAAACTATGCAGCAAAACAATACAACACAATCAAGTTGTAAGAAATAGAAGATACATATCACAACAAAAACGATGGCTAAAACATCGTCCTACACAATCTACGGGTGCACAGGTCTCTCCTATTATAGTAACGTGCACGGACCGTGCGCCTTCCATTTGCGCCTGAGCATATCATTGAGGTGCCACACGAAGCTATTTCCTCGACGCAAACGTTTTTAACTGTTCTATAAAACTTCATACACGTGGATCGAGTAATCAGCTTCTAATGGGAACATTGCACTGCTGCGACACAGGCCTCCTCACTGTGAGAGGGAGTGGGTTGTAAAACACCACGAGGGCCCAGTGCAGGTTGGTGGATGTCACATGTCTTCGATTTTGGTTCTAGGACATGCCACTTTCCTCAGGATGTTTTTCTTCACCGTTATGAGATGATGACGATGAAATAACTTACACAAAGTCAAGCGCCTGCCTGGGTTTGAACCTACGACCTACGGCCCGTACTTCGCGACCGTCACCACTGGGCCAGCACTGCCCGCGCTTGTATCGCTTATTAAATCAATTATGTTACATAATTGGCTTTCACACACCTCTGTTCAGGACTTGGTTCAGGTACACCCACTTATGAACTAACCTAAAATGTTGAAGGGCCGATCGTACGTCGTTTTCACTGACGTAACCCAGATTACGTACAATAATGCACCAGACAGGCCTGTTAGTCTAGTGGTCAGTGGCTCTGACTGCTATGCGCAAGGTCGTGGGTTCGATTCCCACCCAGGACAAATGTTTGTGTGATGAGCACGATCATTTGTTCTGTGTCTGGGTGTAATTTATCTATAATATGTATGTATTTAGAAATATATATGTATGTTTATCAGTTGTCTAGTAGTACCCATAGCACAAGCTCTGCTTAGTTTGGGACTAGATGGCGTTGTGTGAAAGTTGTGGAATATTATTATTTATTTATTAGATACACACAGCGCGGCGCCGGCGGACAGCGCCGCGCAACCTGCTACCGTGGACTCAGTACATGATTCTGATCCCCCTGCGTTGAAATTTTTCATCGAGTATTCAAAAATACAAGTGCTCTTCTGTACATTTCGACCGCGTAGGTATTGTACTTTTCTATTAAACAGCTGATTTTGTATATGTGTATTAGTGTGCGCTCGTGGCTAAATGATAACAGTCGCACGGCTCGATCGCAGATTAAGGTACGCTTTCCGCGGTCGGTTCGTGGATGGGAAACCCTCCATTACATATCGAGACCCCTCCGTGCCTCGAAATGCACGTTAAGCCGTTGATCCCGGACGTCATTCCTCGATCTTTGACAGTCGTTACCTGTGGTCAGAGGCCCAAAAGTCTTACAACCAGTCTCAGCAAGGCGTATCGTGTTAACCAGTAACTGGGTTGTTGAGGCAAACAGCCAGTCGCTCCATGTAAAATGCTGGTATTCAGCTGTATCCGATTGCCAAACTCGGCATAGTTGGGAAAGGGCGAAGCAGATTGATATAAATATAGCACTTACCACAGTCCGTATATGGAGGGTATGGTGAGCGCCATGAGCGTGGCGAGCGCGCCCACGATCAGGATGGACACGCGCATCACCCAGATGATCTCCATCTCTGACGCGTTCTGTCTGAAGATCAGCTTGTATACGTTCCTGAGGAGAAGGAAGCGCATCAGTGATGGTTCTGGAGGATCACCTAGCAAAGTCGAACTACCACAATTATTAGCACCTGAGAAAATTAGTGCAAAACGAAAAAAATAAAAAATAAGCGCCAAGTATCTTCCAAAGTATAAAGAATTCAATACTCAATCATTCATTGCATTCCGCGATGTACTTAGAGAGAGAGGAAGCTTTAAAACTTACCATATCTATTTTTAACTATATTCAATGATATTGGGGCTTTTTTTTATAATATGTGTAGTTTATGTTGTAAAATCCATCTGAAAAACTAATTTCATATTCACCTGGCAAACATGGAGCTGGCACTGAGCACGCTCGAGTCAGCCGAGGACATGACGGCTGCTGAGACGGCTCCAAGGCCGAAGAACGACACAAAGTCAGGCGTTAGATGCTGCAGGACCAGCGGCAAGATCATGGACGTCTGATCCGAAGTCAGTTCGCCGTCCGGAGTGAGGTCGCCGCGGTAGCTCGTCTCGTTCCATGCTAAGGGAACATGCTGATTATTAGATTCGTGGAATTATAACTCTTATACTTTTTCTTTCTTATTGAGTCAAATATTATGTTAGATGAGGTGGGCCCGTATGTTATGGTAGGTGGTGTATTGTGTGAGCTATTATGGTAGGTGAGCATGCCAGTCGCGGCATCAGTGGCCTTTTTTAATCTTGTATTAAGAACTATATTTAAAAAGTAAATACTGTCCCGCATGAATATCGGCGAATGAATGACGGTTTACAGGGGAGAGTTGAAGAGAAAAGCAACCTGTCCGAGCCTAAATTGCAGTAGACCCAGGGCATGAAGGAGAAAATGAGTAGATTTTTTTTTTTATCCAAATCAAGGTCGACTCATACTGTATATGGGGGTGGTAATCAAAGTCTTTAATATATTTATTTAAAAAATGAGAGAAGTACTTACCGGTGCCCTTAGCAATGGCTCCGATGAGCACAGGCGGGATGGCCATGATGATGCAGCCGAAAGCCGCCACGTACGACAGGATCTGCGCACGACCCGCCGTCTTGCTGCTCAGCACACGTTGGAAGTATACCTGGTTGCGATAATATTGAGTTCAACTAGTGCAGCGAGGGGTAGTCTATCTTTTTATAAGTTTCAGGTTAGAAGACGTCACTTATTTCCACACAAGTGCAAAATTGATGGCATCTCCAATTACAGTAGGTACCTATGTAGAAGAAAATACAGTAAAGTAGGTCCTTTAGTAAGTCACTTCAGTTGTATTAGTTTTATGTGAGGGTTCATTAGCAAAAAGTTACTAATATACAAAGGTAGCTTATCTACAAAATTGCCTGACGCAAGAAACTGAGAATAACTTTCTGACTGGTGGGTTTTATTCACTGATACGTAGAAGTACCTAACTAACTAGGTAAGACTGGCTGCTCCTCACCTGCCAAGGGATCCCTCCGAAGACCAGCAGCAGTCCGTAGTCGACGTAGAACCAGTAGTATTCGGGCTCCACGCGTCCGATCCAGTCCACCTCCATGGAGCTGAGTGGCTTTACGTGCTCGTTGGCCCACGCGAAAGGGATGCACATCCACAGACCTGTGGGTGGGGAGCAGCTTCAGAAAATGGTCGGGCCCAGGTGAGCTTATGCACAGGTAATACGTAAGTGCTTCATGTGAATTCATTACTACAGGGTCCTTCTAAAGCTGTAAGACATTTGTGATGATGACAGTTACCGTAATGAAACATAAGGTAGGTAGGAGTACTATTAGGTTCTGTTCAAGTCACGCGTATCTAAATCAAAAAGTAGTAGGTACCTATGTTTGTTGTGTGTGAAAAAACTTCGGCAAATATTTTTTCTATGTATTTCGCATAGGTATTTTACCTCTGACAGCAGCAAACTAACAGCAACCTTATTGTGACGAGTGTCAAGATCATAGTCATTACAACAAGAGCAACCTTACTGGAACCCTCAACACCCTCCTCTCTTAGTCTCCACCACCCTTGGTTGACTGGCAGAGAATGCCTAAGGCATTAAGTTCGCCCTTGTACCTTTTGTGTGCGAAAAGATTAAATAAATTAATTAATGGGAATAAAGACCATTGTTATTTAGACAGTTATGCAAAATCAGAGGTAAAATAGCTTTGGTCCTCCAAAAATGATTACTTCTCCAAAATGGGTACCCTGTAGTAGCTCTTTTAAGAAGTAACTGCTTACCTATGAATATGCAGAACAGCTGTATGACGTCTGTGTATGCGACGGAGTACAGTCCTCCGAATAGCGTGTAGAACACCGCCACGCAGGCGGAGAATATCACCGAGGTGCCCTGGTCCATGTCGATGATCACTGCCAACGTCGCACCTACGACAAAATGGTGATGTTAGAACAATTGTGAAAATCACCGCTAACATCGCACCTACAACAAAATGGTGACGTTAAAAAGATGGTGAATATCACCGCTAACATCGCATCTACAACAAAATGGTAGTAAGTAAGTATAGTGGGGAATGTCACCGATGCATTAATGATGGAAATTTTATGTTGATTACTGTTAGTTATTCAAAGTCAATATGACGCCATTTTCAAAGTCAATATGACGCCATGTTCAAAGTCAATATGACGCCGTGTTCAAAGTCAATATGACGCCATGTTCAAAGTCAATATGACGCCATGTTCAAAGTCAATATGACGCCATGTTCAAAGTCAATATGACGCCGTGTTCAAAGTCAATATGACGCCATGTTCAAAGTCAATATGACGCCATGTTCAAAGTCAATATGACGCCATGTTCGTAAAACGAAAGAAAAGTTTGACTTATTTCCCTAGAGGTCGAAAACAAGTACATGCTATTCAAGTAAACGTTATGTATTCTGAAATAAAAATATACATTTGCCGATATAACAGTAAAGGTATAAAATAAATCCTATATCCTTGAACTAAACTAAACACAAATCGGTGGCGTAACTGGCGTCTGACATTTGAAACACAAACGCGAAGCTGACGTCAAACAAAGTAGACAATCATCAAAGATTCAGAGTCACTGTGACGTCACAGATACACTGCTATCGATTTCAGAACTACTCACTAGGTAATACACACCAAGCTCGTAATGTTAGATTAATTTCATAAAGTTTATGCTGTTGAACACACAAACTCAAAAATAATATTTATTTCATTTACACTTACATAATTCCCAAAGGACAACACATTCTTAATCTTTGAAAGAACGTTTCTCCTAGATAGGTATCTAAGATGTAAGTATACCCATACTTATCTTAACTTACATATCTTAAATGCCGTCCATTCCCTAAATAATTTTTAATACTGAAAAGAGCGGTCACCTACAAAAAGTTACTGAAATTTCACGGACGTAACCAGCCTTCATTAAAACAACTATGTCCGAAATTAGTCTAATTATTTCAGCGCCAGCACGTCATTAGCAACATTAACTAAAATGTTTACGCGCCATTCTTGTCTCGAACAATTAGCTGCTGAAGGATTAAGAAATTTAAGACTTAAAAATTGGTCGAACCTTGAATAACTCAGACATTTTTAAGGGCCTAAACAAAAAGGTCATATCTACGGCACTCGTTTTCAAAATAATAAAGTTTGGTCAATCAAGAGTTCAAGCACTTAGGTACTGAGTATTATTTATCCTCGTTTTTCATTACATTGTGAGAATACCCAGACTACCAGTTACGTGGTATTCGTTACCATGTATGCTTTTATTACATACCTACCTAATGCGTTCATTTGTTTTTACATGAATAATTTTGGTATACGAGTACTCTTTTGAAGTACGAACAATTTATGCAACAGTGCGATACCATTTTCCGAGTTAGAGTTCAGAGTTTAACTCCGCCACTTTCAAATATAACGCCCCAGTTCCGAATGGACAGGTAAGCCGAAGAGATCATGTATCCCCGACTTCGGGGGACGAGGCTATCCCCCCAGGGCAATCCTCCCCGCTATATCGATTCGATACGAGTTACCAAACTGTCGTGACTGTGCTGCCAAGAGCCAAGGCGTGATCTGACTTGGCACAACACTGAGGTACGGTAATATAAGGTACGTATTGAATTTGAAATAAGCTCGAAGGACCTTGACCGATTTTCATATCATAGGTAAATAGCGCCAAAGGGCCGCGTGGCTGCCCCCAGACACATCGCAGATGCAATATCTAAGGAATTAAAGATGAACAGCCGATTAGAGACGAAGTTGAAAATTCTAATATAAACTATGCCTGTAATTTCAGTAGGAATGTTTTTATAGTTGGAAGCTTTTGTGTTCAAAAAGGGATCCAACAGTAGGGTAGTACAAGGGTCTAAAATGATGTATACTTAGCTCTGTACAATTTGTTCGTTTGTCTTATCTCTAGGACCATGATATAGATACAGTTGATTAAAATTAAGTAAACTAAGCAAAAATTAACTTTAATTAACAAAACTCCTACAAAGTAAAGAAAAATCTTCACAGAAGAAATGAAACGAAAACAGTGTTTTCATTTCGTCAGAAAAGATTTCCTAAAATAAACGCGAAACATAAACAGTCACAAAGTAGAACTTAAACATAATTTCAGAGACCCTTAACCTCGACTAAGCTAAACTCTGGTTACTTGCTAACGAAGTTGATGATCCGTTAACAACTAAGCAGTTAATGAGTTAAGTGGCGTTCTCGCTGTAACGCTGCTGTAAGAACGACGTAAGTCAATTAGAAAGGTTCAAAGTCTGGGATCCGATTACTGAGGGTTGAGGGAGCTAAACTAAATGTCTTCGGTTAAATTTCATTGTACACGAATCTTATTAATTTCAGGAATTAATTCCTGTTAGCAAAATTAAAAGAATTGTATGGCTTCTAACACGCTTGCAACAAGTGACATATACATAATCTACTCGATTTTCATCAAGAAATAAGAAAACAGCTGTGAAGTTATGTTGTGTTGAATAAAAAAAAACCGGCCAAGTGTGTGTCGGACAATGAAGGGCTCCGTTTAGTTGAAAATCAACTGCAAATGTTAGTTGGTCGACTATTACTTGTAAACTTATAAAAACTACTTAGCTGTGATAGTTTTCCGTTTAACTTCGTTATATACAGGGTCCCATTAAAATAAATGGACAAATTTTAACACAGCGCTCAGTAGGTCTAACCAAAGATATCCAAGCAAAAAAAAAAAAACACTGATTACAGTGATTTTATTTTGACCTAAAATAATAAATTGCATTAGTGTATTTTCGTCAACTGATTCTTTTCTTTTCTTTCTTTTTTTTTGTTTTTAGAAAATACGTCGCCCCACACTAGGAATTTCTCCTGTATCGTGGGTGCGTTTACAAACATTTAAACTCACATACACAAACAGCCAGACCCGGAACAACTACTTGTAGGTCATTCAAATATACGTGCGGGAATCGAACCCGCGACACGCAGCGCAGCAGTCAATCGCTTGACCACTGCACCAACCGTACCGTGATTATTTTTTTTTTAAGTATAATGCGTTTTCTTATATATTTTTTTCCAATTGTCCTTATTTCGGTGGTCTGAATGATTTGTAAAAGTTTGTCCATCTGTTTTAATGGGACCTTATACAACGTGTAACGGAAAGGGGGTATCAACCCTGAAGAAGGTGAATGTGCTCATAAAACTCAACAACTTTCCCCAAAGAACATAGGTCGAAATATGAAAAAAAAATTTGGCCCTCCCATAGTAAATCAATCAGCTGGTAGTCAGTTTTGTAAGGGAGGGCCAAAATTTTTTTTCATATTTCGACCTATGTTCTTTGGGGAAAGTTGTTGAGTTTCATGAGCACATTCACCTCCTTCAGGGTTGATACCCCGTTTCCGTTACACGTTGTATAATACTACCGTGAACATATTCAAAAGCAATCATTTAGCTGGCAGGAGAGGGGAACACTTGACCGGATCCCTGAATCGAAAAATGGTTTTCACAAACCCGCAATATTGTCCGTGTAGAGGAAGGTACCCTAAAAAAAAATGTTATTGAATGATTTTATTTTACTTTGTCAGCGTGATTAATGTATGTCCTAAGAGTGCGCCCACTGTTCATTCTGCGCGCTGTTCTACGCCGACATTCTTTGCTTCCTCTCGACGAAAAAATTTTAAGGAAACGTAAAGGTCATCCAGTCAGCAATCCTACTCATTGTCGTACTTCATTCGCGGGCCGCCACTTCGACGTTCTCGGTGTTAGAATTTATAATAAAATCCATCGTCTTCTCGATATACATTCTCTCACCAGAAGTAAATTGAAGACTAAGCTTACCAATTGGCTGCAGGAGTTATCTTACGATACCACCGAGCGAACGTGTCCTTATAGTTACGACCTTTGTCTATTATTTATGTTGTTGTTTTTGCAATGATACCAACTATTGGCTTATATTCTTGGTCTATATGTAGGTAATACCTACGAGTAGTCTAATTATT
>OX451395.1:847017-879708 GCA_949629135.1 Eremobia ochroleuca | reverse complement strand
TGATTTGTTCATTCAGAATAGATACAGGCAATAGTATAGAGCACTAGTATAGTTATTCTATGGTTACAGAATAAAAATAATACAAATCAATCTGTAGGCACAGGTGGCGGCATCGACATCGCCACATGCGAACTATGGCATCATACTGACGTCACGCAAAATCCTGCATCGCGCAAGCAGAACTTACCGCGCAACTAGCATATTTACAATGTCCTGACATCAATCGTCGGGCAGTAGCCCACCAGACACGCCACCCGTCTGGTCGGAGGATCCTCCCTTTTCTATGGAGGATGAGTGAAATTTACACCCTGCTCCTCATACATCTATACGTACACATATTCACTGCTGTACATAATATAAGACGGCCACAGTCAGCGCTCGCGTGAGAATCTCAAATCAGCAATATTTACCATGCTTCACCCAATTACTTAGTCAGTTGGTCAAATCGAATCGAAATGTTCAGAATATACCGAATAGAACAGAATAACTATCAATATGACTTTGTGTTACTATCGCTCAGAGCACGCGTCGCTTCAAATCGCTGACAGCCCGTAAAGTTTTTACTGCGAGTGTTGCATCACATAATAATACCTTATTTTCAGGATTGTCAACACCGAGGGTGGGATATCGAAATAGATAATGTTGTTGTGTAAGAACGGCTCAGAATTGCAAGTGTCTAAAATGATGGTAGTTATTTGAGAATGAAAATAAACTGTAACTCCATAATAATATCATATTCTAAGTATACCTCATCGTACGCAAAATATGCGCATTGACGTGGAGTTGCGGACACCAGCCCGTATTACTTATACCTTTATTCCGTTTCGGGAGTACCTGAACATCACCTGGTAACTAATCATTTCTTTACATACCGTCTCCCCGCGTCTTTCTCTCGGTTGCCCCCTCAATCTCCTGAACGCCTACCTTGAATTTATTTGTCCACATACATGAGTAGAGCCTACATATGCCTACGTACCTACTTAGTTGTTAATAATATAATGTTTAGGCGATATCGGTAGATAAGATGTTGGTGTTATGGCTATATGCTGCTGTTTAGAAAAAAATGGCTGACCTTTGCGTTATGCTCGTGAACGGGTGCTGCTTGTGGTGACTGGTCGTCTTGCTGACCATGGTTTTATCATTGTTATCATTATTAATAACTTGTTTATTTAGTTTCCTTATGGTCCTAGTTTATCATTTGTGACTTCAAGCGACAGCTATGTAAACTGAACCCAGCATTGCATAAATATGTTAGCGGTCACGCCCTTTATACCTGGAGGCTTTTATTTAATTTCCATTTATTAATTTTTGCTTGAGTACGTATAGTTTTTTATTGTATTTCTTGGTATATTGGCGTTGCCAGCTGACATATGGCAAATAATTTAATTTAGCGTTCTGTGTCTTGTAATGTTAATTGCTTTGCATACCTTGTATTGTATTCAGTCAAGTATATTTTTTAACTGAACAGACAGCTGTGCTGCTGGGGAGTTTGTTGCGCCACTTCTTCTTCCCAGCGAAAGCACTAGGAAGTGGTGAAGGGCGGGCGTTTTGGGGGACTGTCTTTTGTAATTTTGACGTTCGAAAAGTGCTGATTCTCAGCCTAGTTTGAATAAATGACTTTTGATTTTGATTTTTGATTTTGAAATGTCCGGATACATTATTTACAGGTCAGAAAACGAGAAATGAAGATCAATATAATTAGAATTGGTGATGAATATCGTAAGTGATGTACCTAGCTAACGTCACACGCTACCGACAGCGAGCGGTCAACACGACGGATGACCGACACGCCGCGCCGGCGCCGCCGGTTGCCGCCGTCGCACCTGGCGGTCGCGGGCGGCGCGCGGCGTGCGAGCGAGACCCGCCTGTGTAGTTACGAACATTGGGCCACCGTCGGCGACGCACTGCTACGAGTACAGTCGCCGGTCGCGGTCGACGTGTGTACTTCCAGAGATTAGCGCGTTCAAACAAACTAACTCTTCAGCTTTATTATTAGTATACATATAACTAGATTTTCACCATGTCATGTTGATGGCGGCGGCGGTTTCTAAAAACGAAACATATTTTGTTATAACATTCCAGAATTAGATACAAGAACGCTCGCTGTGAGCTTGAACACGCAACGTCCTCATTTGTATATAAATATAGAAAAACTAAGTTATAGCAGAAAACTTATTAAATTGTACTTATTCGTAAATAAAAATCGTCTAAGTGCGAGTCGGACTCACACACATAGGGTTCCGTACCACAAACCAGAAAAACGCCAAAAAAAACTTGTTTCTTGTATCGCTCATCCAATAGAACAATGACGTAATTACGTTTTAGCTATTTTTCAGGAGAACGTTTTAAAAGTTTGAAATTGTAAATATGATATATTTCCAATGATTATGCTAAAATGTTTAATATTTTTATGTATTTTACTTTAATATCAATAATAATTTGTAATAATTTCATGAGAAAACTCAAGAAAACATTTTCGTAATTATGTCGTTGTTCTATTGGATGAGCGGTATGTAGACCATTTAATTTTCATAAACTATTTTAAACTGACTGCTATCTCTATTTTTCACTGTTTACTTATTATGGTTCATGAGATACAGCCCGCTGACAGTCAGGCATAATAGGGTTCCGTTGGTACGGAACCCTAAAAAGGTTATACTTAAAAAAAATTTTAGTTTTAGTAGGCTACTAGATAGATAAAATTTTTGAAAATAACTTTAAAGTTAAAGTTAAAATTAAAGTTAAGTGAAATCTTAGGTGAAGCGAGCGTGGAGTGAGCTGTCAGTGTCATCCCACCTGATACTAGGGATTGACCAAGCATACATTTACAATTTTAATTATATTTTTACGCTAATTCTATTGATCATGTTATATAATTTCAAAGCTATAGTATTTTATCTGTCAAAACCTTACAATTTTGTGGGTGCCTGGCTGACGGACCATAGAATTTAATCCCACGGAGTTTGTGTGGCGTGAGCTCACTCCACGCATGTTTTCATGGTGAGTTTTTTACAGAATCGACCGGCTGGGTTGGTAACTGTACCACAACCTGATAGCTCAAGCTCACTTTCCCTCAATTAGTATGACAACTTACACATTGATAGTTTCACGTGTAGGTAAATAATTATCTACTTGCTCCTGAAACTATAAAAGAACATTTACAAGATTTACATTACAAAAGTTAGTTAAACTTTTGTAATGTAAATCCGGCCTAAAGTTTAAAAGCGTTGCCGTTGCTATGAACTATTTGTGTCTTCGTCGGTGCCACCATTGATTTATTTTATTTATTTATTTGTATTATTTGTTGAACATAGGTACAATAATGATGTTATATAAAGATATAATAGTGCGCTATGTTAAGCCAGAGGGCGTACAAATGTTTGCGATTTAGCAATCAAGCCAAACAAGTCTCGACAGTAAAATAAAAATGAAAATAAGTCTCGACAGTAAATAAAAATAAAAATAAGCCTGGACAGTAAAAAAAAATAATTATATAGAATGACACATTTTGACAAATTAATTAATAATACATAGCAATAGAAACCAATGCCAATAAAAAAGAAAAAAAAAAAACAAAATACAACACAAAATGAAAAACTAATAATAAGGCTATGTCAATATACAATACTAATGTCAATATACAAACGTCAATATATAATAGTAATGTCAATATACAAAACTTATTTCAAGAACAAACATAGTTGTAATTTATTAGCATGTCAACATTCTGTCATTAGATTTTTGTCTGTTATGAATTCCGAAATACTGTAATATGCTTTGTTCACAAGTAAGGATTTTAGCCGTTTTTTAAATAAGGTCACGTTCAATTCTTTGATTGACGACGGTAAGCAGTTAAATATGACTGGCGCCATACAAAATACACTTTTGTACATTAATGCTGTGTGGGACCTTCTTACGCATAAGCTATTTTTATCCCTTCGACATCGGTTATTAATGTCTGACATTTTTTTAAACAACTTTGGATTGGTCTTAACAAATACAGCAACCTCAAAAATATATAAGGATGGAAGAGTCAAAATTTTAAATTTAATAAACAATGGTTTACACGAATCTATGACCTGCAATCCAAACATTGTCCTGACACACTTTTTTTGTGCTTTAAAGATTATTTCCCTATTGGTTGAATTACCCCAAAAAATAACACCATATCTTAACACTGAACCCACCAAGCCATGATATGCTGTGACTAAAGCGTCCACACTCATCACTGAGGTAAGTTTATATAGGGCATATACAGACTTACTGATTCGTTTCGTTAGCTCCTCTGTTTGTGTTTTCCAATCTAATTTATTGTCAATTGTTAGACCTAGGAATTTAGATGTGTTTACTTGCGTTACGCGTTGGCTGCCATAGTATATGCTCATATTTGTGTTTGAACGTTGGCTAAACATCATTAATTTTGTCTTTTCAATATTTATTTTTAGATTATTATTATCTAACCATTGCACTATGGAGGTTATTGTCTTTGTAATTTCGTCGTTATAGTTTAGAGCATTTGTGCTATTAATGGTTACAGTGCTGTCATCGGCAAATAGTGACATAGGGTGACTTGTAACTTTCGGCATATCATTTATATAGATTATAAATAGAGGAGGCCCTAAAATACTGCCCTGGGGTACGCCATATGTAACTGTTCGATGATCAGACTTGTACATATATTCGTTGACTTTTTGTTTTATAATCTATTTCAGATACTTCAACGTACTGTTTCCTGTTCTTTAAATACGATTCTATTAAATTCAAGACATTACCTCTAATGCCATAGGCGTCCTGTTTACTTAGCAAAATATCATGGTCTACATAGTCAAAGGCTTGAGTCATGTCACAATATATTGAGCACACAGGTATTCTTTTGTCAACATTCGTATAAACATTGTTTAGAAAATCATAGATAGCCATATTGATCGTTTTACTTTTCCGGAAGCCTTTTTGTTCCTCTGTGAAAATATTATGTTTTTCAAGGTATTTATAAATATGTGAATAAATGTATTTTTCAAATACCTTAGATACTATTGGAACAAGCGCTATGGGCCTATAAGACTCCATGCATTCTTTGTTATTTTTTTTAAATAATGGTTTAACCACAGTGGTTTTTAAGTTAGTTGGATAAGTACCATGTGTTATACACAGATTGAGAATATAGCTCAAATGTCCACTAATGTAGTCTGAGACGTACTTAATCACTTTGGTAGAAATTCCATCATTGCCTACACTATCGGTATTTTTAAAGACATAATTATGGCTTTGATGTCTTGTTCATTACTTGGTGCCATAAACATCGAATTACTCGATTTTGAGATATTTGATGTTACATGTACACCTGTATTAGTGATTGGTTTTATCTTGTCGACAAAAAAATTGTTAAAGGCTCTCGCTATTTCGTACGCATTTGTTACTTTTTTATTTCCTATTTGAATGCTTCTAATTGAGTTATTACTAGCCATATTCATCCTCGTTCGATTAATTATATCCCATATCGCTTTCGACTTGTTAGATGATGATTTGATGTTATAGCTGTTCTGAGCACGTTGTGTTAATTTAATTATTTTTTTATATATTGCTGTATATTTTTTAAATTCCTGTTTGTTTTGTTCATTGCGTTCCAGTCGGTAACGCCACAGAAGTGTTCTTTTATTTTTACTACATATTTTGATTCCTCGCGAAACCCATTGAGGTCTCTTGTTTATAGTTATTTTTATACGTTTAAATGGAAAACATAAATTATACATTAGGATAAACGTCTCCAGAAATAGATTATAGGCTGTATTCGGATCGTCTAATTGATACATTTCCGATAGAGAAACATTTTGCAAACATTCCCTGAACTTATCCATATTTTCCTTATTGTAGTCGCGGCGTTTAATATACCAATGTTTTAAAACACATATCCTTTTCACTGGAAACTTGAGAACTTGACAGGTATGATCAGATAAAGCAAAATCGATTACGTCATATTTACATTTTTTACTCAGATTATGAGCAAAATTGTCTATGCATGTTTTACTGGAATGCCTGGTTGGCTGATTAATTACTAATTTAAAATTGAAGTTGAGCAAAATACATTCTAGATCTAGTGTAGTATTATTACGCTTCAAAGTATCAATGTTAAAATCACCACATATTACAGTATTTCGTTTTTTTTTCTTTGTTATAAAGTGGCATAATTTATACAGCTGCTCAAAAAAAGATGTTAAATTATTTGCATTTGGGACTCTATAAATGCAGATTACAATGGTGTCGGTATGAATTAGTTCAATAGCACAACATTCAAATGTGCTACTTATTGCTAAGTTTCTACCTTCAGGAATTTCCTTCCAATGGTGTCCTTTTTTTATCAAGATACATGCTCCACCTCTTTTAATGTCTTTTCTGCTGAAACATGTAGCTAGATCGTAGTTAGAGATTGACAGATACTGTTCATAACCAGCCATCATGAAATGCTCGGTTATGCAAATTACGTCAATGCTAATATTCTTCACCATGAGTTCTTCTAGGCATACGCAAAGTGCGTCAGATTTATTTAGCAGTCCTGCAATGTTTTGGTGTAGTATATTTATATAGTTATCATAGAAAAAACTGGGTTTCACATTGTTCATCATTTGGTGTGGTATCGATGTCTATAGACAATAAGTCGTATTTTTTAACACCACAGATAAAATCGTCAATATCTTTGAAAATTGTCTGCATGCCAAAATTGTTTAGTTGTCCTGTTTGTTTCGAAAACATCGTATAATCATTTGCCAGATTCTTGTTGGAGTCCAAGAGATACGCATGTTGATGAGACATTATATCAAGATACAGTAAATTATTAAAGTGTTCTATTCTCCAATTATACATATTTGTGCTGTAATTATACTTATACATCGGCGTGCAGACTATTATATTCGTATGATTTAATTTTTGTAGGGTTGTTCTGATGTGGAGTGTTAGTTGAATGTAGTCGTTCGTAGTTTTAAAGTCTTCCTCTCCTAACAGTATTATACAAAAGTCTTTCATTGTAAATGTTTCTAATTTAGTTTCTATGTTGCACAGTAGTTGTTCTGTTTTACAGTTTGTCCGTATATAATGGCATATGTTTTCCGAATGTTTGTGAAGAGTACTTTTGGCAATGTTTCCGATATCATTTTTGTTGTTAGTACTCAAAATACATATTTTGCTCTCTTTTTTATGTTGTTGCATCTGTTCTGGAATTGTCTTAACACTACTAGTTTTATTTTCAATGTCAGAGGGCGTTATCATAACTACTTTCTGATTAGAAATAAATAAAGGCTCTGTTTGTGTCTTTTTGTTATTTTTCGGCAGTTTCTTAATTGGAGTTGACTTTTGTATTTTTTAACGGGGCTAAGTGTAAGTTCTTTGAGGAGGTCGTTTTTGCTTTGTAAATCAATATTTATTTGTTTAAGGTCATGATTCTCCAAAGACAGTGACTCAATTTCCTGATGTGCACTGTTTAATTCCAACACAAGCTTGTCAATTCGTTCTTTTAATTTAGTTATTTGTTGTTGTTGTACATCAATAACATCATCACTTGATAAATCGGGTAGACTGTTTACGGTATTTTCGAATGTGTCATTTTGTGATCGGTTAATGACGGTATTTGAATCCGATTTAGTACGCGTACGGCGCAAAGTGATGTTTTCGAAGACATTCATTTTCGGATTGTATTGCTGTAAGTGACAGCAGTTTGACGTGATAACGCAGCGCGGCGATAGATGACGTTGTTTTCAATTTTTGTGTCTGCAATTGTATGACTTGCAGTTTCAATTTAAAAAAATATGACAGTTTGAAATTTTTTTAACTTTTTCTAAACACTTGAATATGATTTTCATTAGATTTAAATTGCCAAAAGGAAGGTAAAACTGTGGCGAAGGTATAGTTCCCAATACACTGCAATGTTTATTAACACTTAGTTTTCGTTGTTTAACCACTAAACTTTTTCACTGTTTGTTTATGTAGTCACAGATAAAGTTTTTACACAGAATTCACACTCAAAGTTGTTGCAAACGTTTTGTAGCAACTATTGATCGTCAGCGCATAAAAGTTAGTCACAATTCTAAGCACTTTTACGGTGAATTACTATTTTTTAATAATTATAAATACGGAGCTAATTGTTTACAGTAGCAGTGGCGCCAGTGATAAATACGGAGATAAATACGGAGCTAATTGTTTACAGTAGCAGTGATTCTATTGCTCGTGCTACGGCAGCCATTGACAGCAAGTGACACAAAGCCACCATGACGATAATGGAACAAATTAGCATGCACACGCGCATGGATTTCCCTACGTTTTGTGAGCGAGCTCTCTTAAAACTCTAGGCCTCTTAAGGTTAGCACTGAAGAAAATAGTTGCCAAGTAAATTTTAACGTGTAAAAGAGCCTATTATATAACATGATGTCTAGAAAAATATAAACTTGATCATATGATAACATTGTAAAGATTAAGAATAGATACATAACGACGAAACAGTGTAAGCAATCGTCAAACGCTTGCGGTCCCGCGTTGGGCGCCATTTTTAACAGCTGTAGGTAATTTTGTCTTATCTATTCTGTGACTTTATTCCATTTTCCAAGGAAATCAGGGCTTAAAGGTAAATTGGCTATACTCATTATGGAATGATAAGACGTGAAGGAGTACTTTACGATTGCGTCTCACGCTGGGCGCCATTTATCTGACGTAGCTTTCGTTTAAAAGAACTGGCACGAGCGAGTTGTCCTGTATAGTTATTACTTTAACGTAGGTATTATGACAAATAAAGGTTAACCGACAAGCATAGGGAGCACCTATTGACATAGGTATATATATCAGTGCCACGGTAAACTTTCATCTGGATATGTATCTGGATCCTAAAAGTTGCTCTGTCCATGATCCAAATCTCTCTCTCTCTTTGATCACAGTTCCAGGTAGATACTGGTGATCAAAGATATTTGTTCGCAAAGTTCAACGCGTCGGATATATCAGAAGACTAGAAACTGTAAATGTCAAAGGTGAACGCGACACACCCGCAGCCGTGGGCGGGACCGCGGGACAAAGCTGACTATTGGATTAAAAATACACCCACGCCAGCTTTGTTTCACTTCGCATTTATTTCTTTAATACAAAACAACGTGACATTTCTTTTATAAAGCAGCCGCAGAGGATTTTGTATTTTGTACGGTTTTGTAGACGTCAATCAAGTTGAGGCGAAGTCGTTGTGTCTAACTCAACTGAAATAAATTGATTCTCTTGAGGAAATGACAGCAAAACAGGATGTGTTAAATGTCCCAGTATACGAGTATGTTATAAATTGTTTTCATACTAGGAAAATGATTATTATTGAAAAAGTAGGTACCTATGTGAAAATTCATGCCTATCATCGATCAGACTGCCTAATTTCAACAATTTACTTCTAATAGTAATAGTTCCGGCCGTGGCGCCGTAAGCGATCGACCTTGATGCTGTAATAATCACACAGGGTGCAGATTTTGTTCAGATCTGCCGGATTTGAAGGTAGAACTGGCCATGTCGACCACCAATTGGAATAGGAAACGACCAATTTGAGCAGTGCACCTAGTTTCTGACGTTACATAACTGGCCATGTAGGTTTATGTGAAAAAAAATATTTTGATTGATTGATTTTAGATAAGGCAGCCTTTAACTTCAGATATGAGTATACTTAGGACTGACTACCTCGTACGTCTAGTGGTCGCAAGCGATACTGCTGAGTATGAGGTCCTGCGTTCGATTCCCAAGTCGAGCAAAATATTGTTAGGTTGTTCCATCAAGAATTTCTCAGTAGCAGCCCGAAGTCTGGATTTATACCCAGTTCACACCTATTACATGGGACTTACACATAACTGGCGGAATGTGGGTGTAGGTACTACAGGCATACCTCTGCCGAACCCTTCTGGGTTACAGGCGTGATGCTATGCTACACTTAGGCCTTACCCAGCGCTGCCAGGATACCAGCTGCCCAGAACACCTCCCCGCAGAGCGCCGGCAGGAACAGGAGCCCCCCCATGCGGCTGCCGAACGAGTCCTGCAGCGGGTCCAGCATGGTGACGTAGCCCTGCTTGCGCATCGGGTTCGCGAAGAATATGCCGCCTGCACAAACAAGACAATCTCTTATTACCATTGTTAAGCAATATAATCTGTCACACGTTATATTTATTGAAACTGTTGTGGATCGTGATCTTTTGTTTTTAATGACGAATTGAGACGGAGACCAGTCGGCAATAACTCTCTGAACATTACAAGTACCGTGCTTCAAGGACCTTCTGGTGCTCGAATGACGCTGTTTGTTGTTTTGTGAAATGTAAAAAAAAAAACAAGAAAAAACAAGATGGCGGCGTTAGTTCCGATTAAGCGCGCCAAATGAACCTTGTAGCGCTGTCCTAGGTATGTTACACGAGTGATGTTAGTAGATTATTGATACTTACTTAGATTGTAAAAAAATATGTTTTTGAAACAGAGATTCAGAAATGTTATATTGTCTGGAATTTAGAGTATTCAATATATGTTGGTATCCGGGTGTATAACTTTTGTAAGACTAAAGTTTATATGATTGGTCCATGTGATTATGTTGAATCAATCATGTTTTATTACTAAATGTGCTGAGATTGAACAGATTTGGTTAGATAAAATAAAAATTTATTTTGATACCAACTTAAATTGTCAGTACGTCCATATGTATATGGACAAATCACGACCGTCATTCTTTGAAAGTTGTATGAAAATATAACACGGCAAATTGAAGCAATGTATCAATTTAATAAACAATTAGTTGCCCTGACTGTTACATACATACGATATCGACCATATCACTTTGATTTGTCAGACAATTAATACTTAGTTATGGTTAGAGAGCTGCATAAATATCTCACCGAAGACGAGTGATAGCGCATATCCGAAGGGTGCCTGGCACCACACCAGCCCTGACGTGTAGATGGCCTCCGCCGTTCCGTTGATGTAGCCTCCGCCCACCCACGTTGCTGCAACAAACATCCACGATATACAACAGGACACAAAACATTTCTCGCCGGCGATAATTCCCGCTGGCCACGATATACAGCGACCACTCTGTTTCCCTTTATTTAACTTACACTTATTACTAGTGGTGGAACGTACAACTGGCTTTCGTCTCTTGTGGTAGCTACCGGGAAATACCTTGACAATTATTATGTACAATTATACAGTCTTACCAAGGAGTATAGTTTTACCCAGTAACTGGCTTGTGAAGGTCAGATAGGCAGTTACTCCACGTAAAATGCTGATATTTAGCTGCATCGGGTTAGACTGGAAGCCGACCCAAAAATAATTAAGAAAAAGTTAGGTAATGATGGTGACATCTTTAAGATTCCGTCAACAGACTAATTGTCTATATGATTAAACGATCTAATTCTAACGAACATTAAAAAAAATACATCTGCATTAAAATCATGTAACCTAGTATTCTACTGACCCTTTATCATAGGGTCACATCACGTTAACTGAAGCGTATAACTTGGACAAGTTAGCTCATGTATTACACACGACACGCCTGACCGAGCTCGAACTTGATGGTCTTCATAAAATTGATACTGCTATTAATATACACAATTTTAAGTATTCTCTCTAATATTGATTACTCACAAGATTGCATTCCAACATTCCTGAAGAATGCCTTCAACATAACGTCGTAGTGGAATTAGGTATTAAAATAATAATATGGTGACGGATTCAGTAAATTGATTAATTAATTACCCTAGATGCAACATAATATTACGTAGGCACCTACACCACGCGGGAATGTGTACAGGGTGCGGGGACAGCGCCCTGCAACCTGCTACCATGAATTCAGTACATGATTCCGAACCCCTTGCGCTGAAATTTGTCGTCGGTTATTAAAAAAACTTTTGCTGTTCCATACATTTTGACCGCGTAGGACACTTTTCTATGAAACAGCAGATGTTTTTTACAAACGACAAAAAACTCTACACTAGGAGGTCGATTTTCGCGTGGATGTCCTGGTCCTGTCCATACACGAGGAAAATTAATAATGAATACCAAAATAGATTTTATGCCATGATTACACAAAACAATTGAGTACCTTATAATGAGACACTTGAGAATTTACGGAAAACACACAGCGTTTGATCTAGTATTGAAAGCCCTTAAAACAATAGAAAAACCTAGTTTTGCAAAATAAGTTAATCATGCCTGTAAAGTGTAATACAGAATTTCAGAAACTACACCAATGGCAGACAACTATAGGACGTTAGCTGCAATCGAAACTGAACTGTGTGCAATGGAGTGAAGGTTGCTTATCGCTAAGTATATTTAAAGTATAAGAATATATAAAGTGCGTAAGTAATACTTATGTAGGTTCAAGAACGGGCAATTCCAAACAGAGAATTATCGGAACGATGTCCCTTGTGATTAGTAACTAGAATATAATGTCACAATACTCACAATACTCACAATGCTCACAATGCTCACAATGCTACACTGTTTTTTGTCTGAGAGAGCAGAACATCATGTTCAGCAACCATGGTTGAACTCCAATCGACAGGCTTGTGGCTAAGTAATAACAGCCACATGGGTTGATCAATCAGGTTAAGCTACGCTTGCCGCGGTTGGTCTGTGGATGGGTGACCATCTTTACATACCAAGACCCCTCCGTGCCTCGGAAAGCACGTTAAGCCGTTGTTCCCGGCTGTCATTCGTGGATCTTTAACAATAGTTACGGGTCGTCAGAAGTCCGGAACTCTGACAACCAGTTTTATCAAGGGGTATTACCCAGTAACTGGGTTGTAGAGGTCAGATAGACAGTCGCTCCATATAAAACACTGGTATTTAGCTGCATCCGGTTAGACTGCAAGCCGACCCCAACATAGTTAGTAAAAGGCTAGGCAGATGATGATGGTTCAACTCCAACCATACCTTAAGCCCTCTGGGTAGATACGACCACTCCATACCAAAAAGTCCTATTAGCAAATTATCCTACGAGCCGTTTGTCCTATTTGGCACAGGCAACTGTAGGAACACGGGTGGGTTTTAGTCAGTAAAAGTCTGACATGCTCTCCCGCTCCGCTCAGAGCGGGAGGGGAAGTTATTTAATAATTTCCCACCCAAAAAAAATAAAAAAACCGTTTGTCCTATTAAGCATATCGTGCTATTTGTTTGTAAAGTACAGAAAGACTGAAAAATCGTTATCGGTGTTTTATCGTCATGGCTCACTATAGCATTTATTTGAAGAGTTGAACTGACAAAAAAGAAGTTTCTTTTTTTAATCTACAGGATGTCCCTGGAAGTAAGCATCAAATTGAATAGGAACGTCGGCAAGATCATTTCCAATTTTTTTAACCCTGAGAATGTCGGTGAATTTGTTACGGTTCAAAAATGACTATAATTTTTTGTTTTTTTCAATCACTTCGCATAATGCTCTAAGAAAAAAATCATAAAAATAGCTATCAGGGCTATCAATTATTTATTTTTTTCAGGACGTTGTAGAAGAGAGGATCTTTCGTGTGATAATACTTTTACGCAGTTAGGAAACATGTATTCAATAAGAAAAAACATTTACTGCAAAGTGCTAGTAAAAACTTTATTCAATTTTCGAGCAAAATTTTTATTTCAATTACCGACTTTCTTAGGGTTAAAACCTTGCCCACGCCCTTATTCGATTTGATCCATACTTCCAGGGACACCCTGTATTTCAAAACGAGTAATTTCTTAATTCGCCTGTTTAGATAGGAAAACTAAACTAAACTAATTAACTAAACTTCCCTACCGTAACTTAACAAGACGTATGCACTGATTCGATTTGTGAGCTTTTTGTTTGAAAGAGTAGGTACTTTATGTTTTATTTTATGTTTGTCCCATTTCTATAATTATTGTTGCTCCTGTAAGAATCCCATAAGCATGACAATCATTGTCATACAAACATCTGAACACTTCGATGCAGCGCCAGCCAATTCGACATCGTTGCAGAGAGGCCAGAACTTCCCATATTTCCAAGGATTGAAGGACTCGACGATTCGAAGGCTTTTTCTTAGTCGGGTACGACTGTTCCCTTGTTACATACACATACATAAACACACGCCTTCTCTCTATCGGAGCAGTCAGAAACTAGAGAACGCCGCCTGCTACGATCCTTACATACCTACTCCTTTTGCTTCGTTTACGTTCATACATCTGGTCATACACGCACGCTGGTTGGGGATACTACGCACCTTACATTTCTAAAGAACATCACCAACAAGGTCACAACATGGCCTCCTTCCGGCGTCTCCACTCACGTCTGCCATATATTGCTTTATTCTACGATTATTCCAATATTATCAGTGAAAATTTGTAGTTAGTCTTCCTTCACCAATGTTTAATTATCCTAGCTATTAGTCTTCTGAAGAAAAAAAAGTAATTTAGACAAGATACCATCCGTCTTTACTTGTGACGACGACAGAGGGCATGACAATATCACAAGACTAAATAAACTTTTTATTTTCAGATGCCTCCATTATCCGTGATAGGTACCACTCAGCCACGGGCCGACCGCGGCAAGCGTAGCTTACGCTTCGATCAGCCCCCGCGGCTGTTATCATTTAGCCACGAGCTCCTCGAGGTACGACTATTACTAAATTAATATTTCTTTATTTTATGGATGTATTTATGTACAGTTGTAAACCAATCAGTTACCTGTCATGGTGAATATCCCGACGAACAGGCCGATGGACCGGCCGGCCAGCATGACCTCCTCCTCGGAGTCATTGCCGGCTGGCTTCTTGCGACCTGCCCAGATGCCCACGGCCAGGATGAGCACGTAGAACAGCACGATGGACACCACGCCCGCTATGTTGATCATCTTGACTGATGCTGCCTCCTGCACCAAAAGAACGATCACTTGCGATCATCATCTCAACATACTCGCTCGAAGCTAGACGATATCCTGTAGATAATAATAATGAAGACGAAAGCAATGCTGATTGTTACCTGATGCTGCCACCACTCCTCACACCAGGTTTTAAGCCCCTGAAACCAGCTCCTAATCAGTATTTGACAATGACATCTGCACAAATTATAGGCCAAGAATATTCATGTCACAAGAATATTTGCCAATCAGCACGTGGTAGCGTAAGTGTTATGTACAGACATCAAGCTACTACAATCTGTCAAATTTCTTTAATAGATCTTCAACGTTATTGCGAACGCTTAAGGTTCAAAGTTTATTGGGAAAATGTGACAGTTTCTGGTAGCTTAATGTGCTGGCGTCTGTACCACGCGTGCCTTTATTGAATGCGCCCCATTGCAGTTGATTTTCATAAAAATTCTGATAGAATTGAGTCCCATACTTTTATTTATACACACTACATATTAGTAGAACAGTTAAACACTAGCACCTAAATAGCATTCTCAAGAAATCGGAGTAGTACACAATCCGTTTGCTCGATTCTTCAAGTGACGAGGGCTGGCCTATTTTTAAACCGAAGAATCAGCATTGCAATGTAATGTTGCCAGCCTTTTGAGCAATTATCCCATTGACAGCGATGCGAATTTTTGGATGCCCAATGAGCTCTTCCTTTTCTTTTTTATATACTTGTACGTAATACACTGGCCTGCAAAACTAAGTACACAAGATATACTTTCGAAATAAAATGATTTTGTATATAAAAACATCATAATTGAGAACCTTCGTTTAAGAAATGGCTGAAAAGAGCTTTAAAAACAAAAATATACCTTTTCGAATTACAATTTTACCATTCATTTTTTGTTTTCAATTTTTTTCTTGATTGATGAGTCTTGTTATTAAAGCTAAGTTAGACAACAGCACATAAATTTTATTTATCATGTCTCTTTCACCTGAAGAATGTGCTAGGATCATAACTTTTCTGGAACTAGGCATCAGTATGCGTCGTACTGCAAGAATGGTGGGTGTGACGTTACGAACGGTCCAGAAGGTGAAGCGAAGATACGAAGAGACTGGAAAACATCTGAGGAGACCTTGTAATGGCAGACCCAGGTGTACTAGTACCCGAGAAGACTGTTATATTGTTTCCACTCTGTTGAGAAATCGTCACCTTAATGCAGTTGAAGTCCAGCAACAGCTTCTTCAGAGCCGAAGGGGCTGCATTAGTGACAGTACAGTGAGAAGAAGACTTGCTGAAGCAAATCTGAAACCCCGAAGACCAGCGAGTGGCCCCAAGCTCAAGAGAGAGCATCGAGTAACTGCCATACGAGTTTTTTGACACTAAGCTAAAAATTTTAGTAATCTATAGTTTACTAATTTCAAAAGAAGGAAGAAAGCTGTTAAAATTTGCTATATAACGTTTTTTAGTTTAAATCTCTAACTTCTATAGATTAGAAAATATTGAAATTTTAAAAGTGGTGTACATAGTCATGCAGGCCAATATATATATTATTTTAATGTTAGCTTGTATTGTATTTACGATGACCACCTATTGACCACGATAAAGGTTTATAACCTACGTTAAAAAAAAATGAAAAATGAAAATATTCGTTTTAGAGCAAAGAATATCTATAGAATCAGACTGCAATCACTATTTTCCGGTAACAATGCCAATATTCCCTCATGACCGGTTCTTGGAGAGGTCTCTTTTATCTATAGTTATATTATAAGGTCTAGGTTACTTATATTTTTATAACCAATTGTCTGCCAATCCTGGATACAAAATTAGTGAACGTAAATGGGCTGAAATAATCAAGACAGTAGTTAACCAAACGGCTCACTAAGAACGTGCAACTATCATGTTTCCATTTCGATCATTAATGTCTCATTTTTGTTACTGCCCGTTTGACTTGTCATTAGAGGTTTTATAACAAACGTGGAATACTGACTATGCATCAATTAAGTATTTTCAAAACTTATTTGTATAATAATAAAAACTCTATAAATGGTAGTTAAACACAAGTAAAGACAAAATAGCTTCCATTTACCGGCTAAATGTACAAGGTACACTGATAATATGCTACTTTCGGCTTTTACAGTATCAGAGAATGCATATTATGATGAATAGCCAGTTTCCTACACGGTTCAACCGGCACACAGAATAGATAGACATTTAACTTTCTTCGCTATTAAGTAATATGGTGTGTACATAATAGATAGGTGTTTAAAGAACTGTCAATACTCACTTTCCGTTCAATAAAACGCTATTTGTGGCCACAAGACACACAGGGCACGTCACTAAGCTCCCATGTGTCCCACCAGCACAGTTCAACTACACACAACACTGTCCCCTCACTAGTCCGAGGTGTTACTGCTCAGCCTCGGAGGGCAACTGTCGCCCCATCGGAGGGAGGTTTTCTGCGAAGGGCTATTCCTGGTCCTGAAGCTTAGCCCGCACATGGGTGGTTGCCGGACATGAAGGCACGTGGTGTGGCCTTATGTAATGTGTGGCTGCATTATCAGGGTCTGTTCACGTGCTCCGGAGCTGACAGGAGCGGCCGAGCTGAGGCGAGCCGCGCCATTCGATCGATCCCTCTGACGTCATCGGCCGCCCGCGAGCCTCCGCGCATGTGCTGTGATAACTCCGAACTTTCAGCCGCACAAATCTACACTGCACCCCCAATCCATTTCTCTGTAACTACCTATGCCTTTCTTCCGAGCACCTTATATACTCTGCAATGTATACACGTTCGGGGAAAGCGTCGGCGCTATATAAAATGGGGGTGTAACGTAATGGGTCGGTACCGACGTACCTAGTCCCATTGACAAATTGATTGATGAGTGAAATTTGTAATTGTGTCCTGCAGAGCCAGGTCTTATTATACGAGTAGAACCTGCCATTGGAAATCATTGCTGATTCATTAAGACATAATTCTGTCTGCTTAATAGCTTTGTATCGAACAGATCAATACAAAACTAACAAGCAATGTAACTCGAACATTACTATACATCTCTACCAATTAAAATAATTAATTCTATCTGAAATCAGCAGGCTCGATGGCTCAAATATGTAAGAAAATATCAACTTTGCTTTAGCAGAAGATCGCGGTGGTTGGACGCTATGTCGGCTTCGATTACGTAATTTCGTAGTGATTTGTGAGCGAGCAGGCTTACAATTTCGTAGGTATTATGTTAATATACGGTAATCCATAATTTTATGTCAATATTCAGTAATTCACGATTAAACTAAATTAATCCTTAGTTTTCAGTTTAAATATACATATGTATGTTTATCAGTTGTCTAGTACTCATAGCATAAGCTCTGCTTAGTTTGGGACTAGATGGGGTTGTGTGAAAGTTGTGGAATATTATTATTATATATAATGTCTCCTTTTTAAGAAGCATAGTTTCGAGGGCGGAGACGTGAACCTCGTTTAATAGTTGAGAACAACTTCAAAATTCGAATTTGAAAAAAAAAAATACCTGCCACTATCCTGACAGGTGCAGTACCTCTACTGTCAAACGTAAATTTTTGTGTGCACACAAACAAATCATTGAAATAATTGCAAAAATACATATTTTAAATTTAAACTGAGTGAAGCTAATTAGGTAATTCATCAAAATGCATGACACGGTTAGTAACGGTGTGAACAATAGGTAATAGCAGCAGTAAGTTTTGTGTAAATGTGTTATTGTTAGCAATGTATACCTGCCTGGGCCACAAACGTGAGTGTGTGCTCCGTGCCGGGCAACCCATCGCGCCCATTAGGTTACAGAAAATATTTATTTACATAACAAAATAATATGGTACAAACATGTGTAACCACCAGTGTTTAGAGCAGTGCTGGCCCGTGGACAGTGGTAACGGCACCGAGGATGGGTTCGATCCCAGCAGGCGCTTTAATTTATCAAAGTTTATTTTTATCACCACTGCTCTCACAAACGGTAAAGGAAAACATCGTGAGGAGCAGCCTGTCTTAGGACCAGAAATTCGAAGATATGTGACATCCACCAAGCTGAAATGGGCCGCGTGGTGGATTACGGCTCACTCCCTCTCACCGAGAGGAGGCCTGTGTCTAGCGGTGGGCCGTTTCTATCGTCTGGAGTGAATCTGTTCTATAGAACAGATAAACATTATACGAGTACAACACAACACACAACAACACCAGACATCGAACCAATAGCACAATCGTAGTTCGATGTCTGGTTTCGGTAGATATTTAGCTTGAATTGATAACTTTGTCGAATGAATAACTATTGAGGGTTTATCCAAGACCTTAAAAACCAGGCATTAACGCCTGGTATTCTTTAACGGTCCATGTTTGTGAACGTGACCGTACCCGACATAGATCTATGGTACCCGACACACGACTTGATAACAGTAAGGAAGATGTACTGCAGTAATGAAGTCAAGCTGCAATAGTGTTATTGTGCTACACAGATTGTCCGGCTCGCAGATGTATGGAAGACCTGCAACAAGATCCGCGCGGCTGCCTTCCGCGTGGGCCTCAACCTGTGGGACTGGTACCGGCCGCTCGACCCAGAGGGCAACTCCCTGATATCAGGTACCGCTTAGAGCTAACATGCTTGTAGAACACCTGCAACAACACCTGACACCACTTGTCGGAAAAGATTCCCCAGCTCTAGGCTGTCTTGTGCACTGTCTGGACAGATCCACTCAAATCTGTGTGGTTCTTTCCTGAAAAGACCATTTCAAACTAAAATAATTAATTACAGAATGTGCGTGTAATCTATTAGGGAAATTACTGTATTACCTAAAGGGGGCTTGTGGCTAAGTAATAACAGCCGCACGGGTCGATCGATCAGGTTAAACTACACTTGCCGCTGTTGGTTCGTGGATGGGTGACTATCTTCACATATCAAGACCCCTCCGCGCTTCGAAAAGCACGTTCAGCCGTTGGTCCCGGCTGTCATTCGTGGATCTTTGACAGTCGTTACGGGTCGTCAGAAGCTCGAAAGTCTGACAACCAGTCTTACCAAGGGGTATCGTACTACCCAGTAACTGGGTTGTGGATGTCAGATAGGCATTAGCTCCAAGTAAAATACTGGTATTCAGCTGCATCCGGTTAGACCGGAAGCCGTCCCCAACATAGTTGTGAAAAGGCTACGCAGATTATGGCTGTATTACCTAAGACTTACATTGAACCAATACCTATTGCAAGTAAATCAATACGATTATGAATGTGTGATGGTTTCAGAGTCGAAGTTCGTGTCGATCTTGGCCGGGCCGCTGCGCTCCGTGGTGGGGCTGTCGGATTCCGAGATCGCGCAGCTGGCCGACTACTTCCGCGCGCAGGATGGCCGAGTGCTGTACCACCAGCTGTGCCAGATCATACATGGCGAGGGTGAGACGAGCCCCTTTCTCGACTACATACATAACGTCACGAATGTATTCCCCGAAGGCTGGCTAAGGTGGCAGGGTTGGCAGGGGTGGCAGGTGGTGTGGCAGGGGTGGCAGGTGTGGCAGAGGTGGCAAGGGTGGCAGGGTTGGCAGGGGTGGCAGGTGTGGAAGGGGTGGCAGGGGTGGCAGGTGTGGCAGGGGTGGCAGGGGTGGCAGGTGTGGCAGGGGTGGCAGAGGTGGCAGGCGTGGCAGGTGTGGCAGGGGTGGCAGGGGTGGCAGGTGTGGCAGGGGTGGCAGGGGTGGCAGGTGTGGCAGGGGTGGCAGGGGTGGCAGGTGTGGCAGGGGTGGCAGGTGTGGCAGGGGTGGCAGGGTGACAGGTGTGGCAGAGATGGCAGGTGTGGCAGAGGTGGCAAGGGTGGCAGGACGGCAGGGGTGGCAGGTGTGGCAGGGGTGGCAGGGGTGGCAGGTGTGGCAGGGGTGGCAGAGGTGGCAGGTGTGGCAGAGATGGCAGGTGTGGCAGAGGTGGCAAGGGTGGCAGGACGGCAGGGGTGGCAGATGTGGCAGGTGTGGCAGGGGTGGCAGGTGTGGCAGGGGTGGCAGGGGTGGCAGGTGTGGCAGAGGTGGCAGGGGCGGCAGGGGTGGCAGGGGTGGCAGGGGTGGCAGGTGTGGCAGGGGTGGCAGAGGTGGCAAGGGTGGCAGGGGTGGCAGGGGTGCAGGGGTGGCAGAGGTGGCAGGTGTGGCAGAGGTGGCAGGTGTGGCAGGGGTGGCAGGGGTGGCAGAGGTGGCAGGTGTGGCAGAGGTGGCAGGGGTGGACCCATAGTACAGCCACATTTCCCCAGCTATGTGTAAGTCCCACCATGTAACAGGGGACGAGCCTGTTGCCATCAACATCATCATTCTGTCATTTGCCTACAGTAGACGTTAATAAGGTATTTCGACTTGTAGAAAACGGCTGTCAGATAAGTATGAATGACGGCGATAAGTTCTATGATAAGCCACGATAACGGTGGCGTACTTTAAATATTACAATTACTGTCTGTAATTGCTGTTGTGTAAGCTCTGCTCCTGTATTATTGCACCAGTCGACAGTTGTACTCATAAGGCTCAAATATGCATATTACCCCTAAAAACCTACCTAGGGCTGTTTTTGTTTGTTGTCAAAAAAAAAAAAAGTTAAACATCGTTTACAATTTTGTTTGTGACGAATTCGTGGGTTAAGAATAGTAAACTAATTGACCTACGCCTTGCTGACATGTAAGTTATAACGTAGTCGTAGTTATACAAGTCTTTCAAAATCAAATTATTTTATTCCAAATAAACTTATATGGGCACTTATGAAACGTCAGAAGTTAGGTGCACGGTGACTTTCCACATTATGTGACCACCAAAAATATTTTTTCTTTGCCGGATGTATCGACGAAAACAACCCTTACCTCTACGTCATAAAAGTACTGTTAAAGTCAATTTGTTACCATGGATATGCGGTTGACTGTACACGGTACTTACCAGCCATAACCATGTTCTCTCTCCGGCACTTAAGTAAACTGTCCAACACAATATTTTGTTTGATTTCGTTTATTCAAAGTGTTACGAGACATCTCGAACTCAGTTCTCTTAATACTCGTAACCTGACCATTAACCACTTGCTATACGAGTAATATTGTGACCTACGTTCACTATGTTCTATGATATGAGCACCTGTTGCATAAGTTATGGCCAAAAACAATGTTAAATGACCGGGGCAAGTTTTTTGAGAAATTAAAATCATGTTGGTGTGATCAGAGATTCAGATGTTTTATATACACAAAGCTGCATGGATACGTCAGTGCTTACACACTGAGGCAGAAAACGTTTGGTTTTATTTAGCAACGGTAAGCAGGTCATGCAATCAATACGAGACAGCGACCCGCCCCGAGCAGCCCCAACTGACGGCCATACCCGGCCCGCACGCTCTACGCAAATAGAATCCTTTCAAATTACCTTTTACCCCTAATTATTTTACAATAATAATAACGTTTACGTCGTGGTGCGGCTTGCGCGCTCTTGGGTTCTGGGTCTGTGCCCATAGAGTTTACTTTGCCGACGCAAAGTAAGTCGAGCAAGAGAGATAAAGAAACCCGCAGGGCAGCATGTGGCGAGCTATTGGGCAGTAGCGACCCCATGGACCCTATCTCCCGGAAGAAGTCTTATTACTCACTGGCTTGCCTTTATTAGCCGGCTGGAATGAAAACTGACGAGGAGCAGAGCTCCTTCCTCATTCTTGCCTTTATTGGCCGGCTGGAGTGAAGGTTCGCAAGAGCAAACGTGCTCGGTGGAAGGAAGTATTACAGTAAGCTCTGGTAGGGATCTGACCGTCTTCTAGGCTCTGGGATTGTTCTGACAGCCGTGGAATACCTCTCCACTTCTCAAGCACCTCAAGACATGTTGCCCCCTTGTCGCTACGTCACTATGTGCTAGCGACGGTTTCCGGAGGCCCATTACTGAGTGTGCAAGTCACCCCCTGCCATTTTATCTGTGAATATTATATTTTTCTTGCTCAGGCAGGGGACATAGTCCTTTAATAGTTCAAGGTAACCGATGCACTAAACCCATAGCCCAATATATTCCCTTTTTTCTATGGAGATAATCGTCGGTTGGTGCCTCCTCATCATTTACAATTGTCTAAGGGGCCTCTGCGAGTTGTCTTCGGTCCCTTCCAAAGGTCCGGCACCCCAGGTTCTCGAGATATGTCAAAGACAATAAATAATATATTAGACTAGCTGAGCCCGCGACTTCGTTCGTGTGCATATCGGAAAACAAATTGGATATAATGAGTTTTAATATTTTTGCGCGGAACCCTAATTCTTTTTCTAAAATAAAAGTAGCCCAAGTTACTTCTTATAACATCAGCTATCTGCTATAAAATCGGTTTAGCAGTGTCGGGTCAGCAGGGCCGGAGATTAGCCGGAACAAACAGACAAAGAAAAAATTAAAAAATTGTTAGTTTGTGATAAGGACCGTAGGTAGGTATACTTTCATATGCATTTACTTAAAATCTGTTATTTTGACATTACCAAGTTACAAACAGACACTTCAATTTTATTTATTTATATAGAAGTTCAAAGATATACTTTTTGTCTTACGTTCGTAAAAAAGGCTCTGTCCATAATAAATTACGAGACGCTAAATGATGATGATCTTATTAACCACTTAATATTGTTGTAAACAGTGACATAAAATAGACAACATTTCCTTATCTCAACCCTGGGCTATTAGCGGAGCGTAAAGTGGTCAGTTAGCCACACGGGCATGTCCTAATTCCAGCTCCAAATTATTCACACGGGTTCACTAGCACCTCATTGACTTGTAACGAGGGACCTTCTGTCAAATGTCATCCCGAGAAAAGCTGTCACAGCTGCCAACACGAGTGAGGTTTGTTCTCCATATCAAATAAGACATGGAGGTGGATCGAGGGCATTACATAATAATGAATGTAGAATACATACTTGAATTTAGATTTTGGATATATTATGTTATATTTTCGTCATAATTCGACGAACTTAGGAAAGTATGAAAAATGATATTTCACTGTCGAAGACTAGAAATGTAATGAATGCTTACTATACCTAAATCAGCTCTCTCTTGCACTTATCCCAATTAACTTGTGGTCGGCGCAACATGTTCTTTCTTCCACACCTCTCTATTAGTTGGTAGTCCCCCCCTTTCTAACCCCACCATCACTCACACAGTCCATCCACCGTTCCTTTGGTCTTCCCCTACTCTTATAGCCATCGACATTCACACTCAAAACTTTCCTCATGACATTATCCTCATTCCTCCGCATCACATGCCCATACCATGACAACCGATTTCCACGAAACTTCTCAGTCAACGCACCATTTTTTTTAAACTAACAAAAAAATTCATAGACAAAGAGAAAGTAATTACACCAAATCTTCTACCCCATAGACACGGGCGGTCGCGACAAGAATTCCGCGGACTGCATCCTGGAGGCGTGCCCGCCACCCCCCCAGCCTGAGTGCCACAAGCTGGACCAGTGGCAGCTGCGCCGCCTGTGCTGCCTGCTCGCCACCATCGCTGCCAGGGACCTGCCGCTCAAGCCCTACTTCCAGGACTACGAGCTGGTATGTTCTCGTGCACATAAAATCAAAATCAAAAGTCATTTATTCAAACTAGGCTGAGAATCAGCACTTTTCGAACGTCAAAATTACAAAAGACAGTCCCCCAAAACGCCTGCCCTTCACCACTTCCTAGTGCTTTCGCTGGGAAGAAGAAGTGGCGCAACAAACTCCCCAGCAGCACAGCTGTCTGTTCTGTTATACATATGACCTCCTGATGATAATGTACGGGTTGTAGCCCCCTAGTACATCTAATTTCAAATGCTTTACTAGTGTTAGGCTTATATGGAATATTCTTTATTGTACAGTCACACCCAAAATATGCTCGTCACCTTAAGGGTATTTTTTACGATAGAAATGTCAATACTTACCGCAGAATAACATTCAACCATCTTCACAACATATTTCTCCGAATTAAAAATATGAAGCTGACGAACTCTGACTAAAAAATAAACGTTTATTTTACATAAAAACCGGCCAAGTGCGTGTCGGACAACGCACAAAGAAGGTTTCCATAGTTGGAATCAATTTATCCCAAAACAAACTTAACATTGTAGTTAAAAATCATATTTTCCCATACATTGCAATTGCAAATGTAAGTTGGTCGACTATTACTCGTAAACTTATAAAGCCTACTTAGCTGTGATAGTTTTTCTTTTAACTTCGTTATATACACTACAACCGTGAATGTTTTCACATGTCCAAAAATAACCATTTAACTGACAGGGGGGGACACTTGAGTCTAACAAAATTAGCACTTTAAAGCTTATTATTATGTTATATTATATTTCACAAAAGGATCCCTGATTCGAAAAATTGTTTTCACAAACCCGCAATATTTTTGAAAGACATATCCAACGATACCCCACACCATGGCGTAGACGAGAACATCCCCACTTTAGGTTTAAAGGAGGCACCCTAAATAAAATGTTTTTCATGATTTTACTTTACCACTTTGTCGGCGTGAATATGAATATCCATGCCAAATTATAGCTTTCTAGTACTAAGAGTCTCTGAGCTAAGCTGCGGACAGACGGACGGACAGACGGAACATGGAGAAACTATGAGGGTTCCTTGTTGACTACGGAACCCTAAAAATGGCCACTTAATTAGAACGGTTTAGGTTAATTCAACTCGAAATTGGTAATAGCGTGCAATAGAGCAGTGGTGGCCGGTGGTAGCGACCGTGACTTGCGAGTTCTAGGTAGTAGGTTCCAACTCAGACAGGCGCCTTACTGTGTCTAATTTTTTTCTTCTGCTCTCAAAACGATGATGGGAAACATCGTGAAGAAACCCGCATGTCCTAGAACCAAAAATTCTAAGACATGTGGCATCTACCAACCCGTACTGGGCCCGCGTGGTGGATTACAGCCCACTCCCTCTATCATAGAGGAGGCCTGTGTCCAGCAGTGGGAACAGGCTGATTATGCTATGCAATAGTTACTTCAGGTACTTTCGTTAAAAGTGTGTGTGAAAAGGCGTTGGTGAAATTTCGGTATTCAATGAATACCGAAATTTCACCAACGCCTTTTCACACATATTCATGCTTGCAGGTAACCCTGTAGAATAAATAAAATAATATTATAGTAAAATTTGTAACAAAAGGCTTAGGATCCATGAATCACGTGTTTTTTTTTGTTTACCTTTAGTTAACTACTAAAACCAACGGAGTATAGGTACGCCGACTATAACATATTGACACATTCCACCCGGCAGGTCGCTAAGAATGACGGAAGGATAACGTTCGCTCACTTTGCGCGGATCCTCAACTACATCGGCGTGATCGTGACGGCTGAGGACTTCAACCTGCTGGTGCGGAAGTTCATCAAGGACTCGTACACCATTGACTACGTGGAGTTCCTCAAGGCGGTGGACGAGGTCAAGAAGCACGGCATCCAGGGACTGGGACAGGTTGTGTGGGATCTTTGCACTTTTGTTTACAACTGTTGGCGCAACAGATTCCACAACAGCATGTCTGATTGTCTGTCTGTCTGTCTGTATCGAATATACTATGTTTGGGTCTATGTTTTGGATATCCAATATACTATATTATGTCACCAGTGTCATCAGCATCTGTCTGGCATTCATGAAATGGACCTTTTGGCGCAGCCGTGAGACACACACTGTTGCTGTTGTTCAAACATTTCCATTTTGTTGTTTTTTTTTTAAGTGAAAACTTCTTTAGCGGCGTTGTACACTTTTTTTGTAACGGGTAAAAAATGTAAAACTCGCGTCAGGACACGTGACCCTGATCGAAAATTCGTAAGACTGATGGTGAGTACACAGCCGGCGGCGCGGCGTAGGCGAGGAAGTATCCCCCTCTCTTTCTACGGCGCGGTGAAAATGTATGCCTGCGCCTGTTGTTTAGTTTAGGTAGGGCAGGATGCTTGCGCGAATGTTCGTGTGTGTTTATGTTACCGGTCATTCTCCAATTTGGCGTTCTTTGCCTAATTACCGTAACCTTTTTTATTTTTCACTGATTTGACTTAAACACATTAAAATATAAAACAGATCAAAGATACGAATTCAATAATTAATGTGGCATGTAACAATTAATGGTGGTTTTCTAGTTAATGAGACTTAAAAATTTTATGGGTATGGTAATTAGAAAAACTGAATATTTAATGCTACGGTAATTAGAAAATATCATCAAGTCTATGTAAAATATGATATAATGAAATGATAATAACACACATTAATAATTTTTACACATATAATTATAATTAAAGCAATAGAATTAACGATGTCACTCATAACCATAACCCATAGTAAAAGAGACACTTTATCATTGCTATAATTTATTAAAAATTAGACACTTTCAATGAAAATCAGGTAAAAACAAACTAAATAAAACAAACATTGTCTTAATTAAAAAAGGTAAGTAGGATGGAACTTAAAAAGAATAATATTCTAAATCTTCTTGGATAATAAGAATAGATCTCAATTGTTTCCAATTTTTCCTTTTCCTTTTGTCTTTTATAGTAAGCTCTGAAATTTTCCCTATTTCTTTTTTGAGTTTTCTTCCGGTTTTTTGGTGATATTTCGCAGATATTTCGCAGATGGCACGATATCGCGGCTACAGTTAGTAAACAAGTATTAATTTTTCATACAACGGTAATTATAAACATATGGTAATTAGTATACGGTAATTAGAAAACGATAGATTTTCTTAAAAATGCTGAAATCCGACACAGTATGCAAATACTAGCTTATTACAACATACGGAGGTCAAAGTAATGTCTCCATTTACAGGATCAACTTGGGTCTAACTTAAAAAATCAAGTATTAAAATAAGTACAACGGTAATTAGAAAAGTTTTTAACCAAGGCTACGGTAATTATAAACTCACGTGCTTTATTGGCGGTACACTAACTTTAGAGACTTGTAACTACTGATGGGCCGCGGCACACACTCAGAAGACGCGACGAGTACGGTAGTGATGTGCCAAATACTGTTAATTAGGGATTTGCACCCAAGAACATAAAATGTCACGGCAATTATAACTTTCGATTGGACATGCGGTTACTTAATGATAATTATTTATAGACTGGTTCTATTGAGTCGATATTTTGTTATGCGATACACGTTGCTTAATACCGTTTATAACGTTGAATGGATCAAAGTAAATCTGTACGATATAAAAATTACAAGCAAGTTTTAACATTAAGTTGGTGTGCGGACACGCCACGGTAATTAGAGAACAGAGGTTCTTTGAACATAGGTTAAATTAATTTAGTCTTAACTACTTAAAACAGAAGCCAATGTTTTGGTTTACAGCTAGATACGGATGCTGTCTAACATATAAAAAAAATTGCATGATTGAATATGATAATATTATGGATTATGCAAGCCCGGACACGTAAAACTTGCTAATCGGAGAATGGCCGTTACAGAAACAAACTTAACTTAAATGAATGAATTAATTAGAATTGTAGTTAGAATGTATTGACAGACTTGAAGGTACATCTCTCGACAATAAATCTGCAATTTGGGAACTACAGATAACTGGTAGAACATATGGCACACCTCCGGTGGACGTGAAAAAATTAATAAAATAATGGTTCTGGTAATAATGATGGTGAAAAAGTCGTCGAAATTATGGATGGAAGTTGATTTTTCTGAGAGATAAACTTTTTAATGTAATATAAATTGTCATGTTTGTGCAAGATAGCGCAATAAATAAATATTGTATTCTACGACATAAATGATAGTACTTTTATACTGATAATTAAAGCAATTCGTGAAAAATGATTCCCTAACCATTCCAAAATATAAAAAATGCACAACGTTAATATTTAAGTTTTCACTTCTGCCGGCACTCCCGGAGTGCAACCCGTCGTATTTTTTTTTTGTTTCGATTTTTACGATCTGTTACAGTTGTTTATGTCAGCACCTATGTTTATAACTGATGGTTGAGATGTGTTGTGCAGGAGTACCTAAACCCGAGTGCTATAATCGACACGACGCTGCCGAAGCTGGTCCGTCCGGAGGTGGAGGCTGGTCTGTCCACCGACCCCCTGGGCTTCCAAGAGACCTTCCACCCGGCGCTATCGCGGCCGCGACCCTCGAGGCAGCTCATCGAGCTCATGCTGAGAGTCCAGCAGCATGTCATGCAGAGACGCCTCAGGGTCTCGGAGTTCCTTAGGGTTTGTGACAGTTGTACTTATAATGTTCTGGTTTTTGAAAAGAACTAACAAAATAATTTATTTTAGTTGACGCATTACGTAAGAGTATAGTTGAGTACTTGAGTACATCGTCATGGAAGCGTCGGGGCTAAACTAAAGGGATGGGTACACACAGGTATATTCCAATAAGGACATACCTACTCGCACTTAAAATGTAGATACTTGGCTTTTAGATATTACATACAAGCTATTAAAAATAGGCAATTATGGTTACGCCATACCTAATATGGCAAAACATGCAGATCTACCTGTTATTTTAAGACCTTGCTCAAATTATTTGATGTAAACTCATGTTTTACAATAAATATATTCGATTCTATGGTTTAACTTGGGAACGTTCCCTGAAGGATAATTTGGTGTTCTGTAGTGGCAGCCAAGTATACCTCACATTTTCACAGAATTATTAATAGCAAACATGATTGCCTGCAGACTCAGGCGTGCCTCTCAAGAGGTCAAGCGCACTATATTTAATGCTAACTGCACGTCTTTTTACACTTCCAGTCTGTGGGTTCATTATACTCGAAAATCATATAGTGCCCCGACCAATACACAATAACATACTCATACACAATAATATACTTACATACATTCGTACTTATGACAGGCTGAGGTATGACGCGGTAAGGCAACGTTGCGGCTTAAAAGAAAATGTTGTACCGAACCGTCCAAACATACTCTGTAATCATTTTGGAAAAGAGTTTGGTTAGAATTTAGATGGTTTTGTCAAGTTGGGGGATGAATGAAAGACGACTAACAAAAGGTTACAAGGCAGATGTGAGTGGAAATGCTGGGAGGGGACGCCCTGGGAGGACAGTAGTGACCATGTTCTTCAGAAAGGTCAGGTGCTTAGTACTCGCAACCGGCGTGCGTGTATGAGAACGTTAACGAATAAAATTAAAAGGAGTCTGAAAGGATCGTAGCACGTGGTGATCTGTAATGTATGCCTACCCCCATATGAAAATCGCGTGAGTTTATGTATGTGTGTACTGTGTACATCTAAACAAAAGTCTGTTCTCTCAAGTGTTGACGTATCCTGCCTGGTCGCAGGACTATGACCCGCTGAACTCGGGCCGCATCGCCCCGCAGCAGTTCCGGCGCGCGCTGGACGCGCTCGGGTTGGGCGCCGTGCTGTCGCAGCAAGAGCTGCTGTGCGTCATGCGGCACTACCTTGACCCCAACGACAGCGAGCGCGTCTGCTGGCGCACCTTCGAGGATGACTGCGATCAAGGTTTGTCTTGTATTATATGTATAAGGGCCAGTATCTCGAACGAAAATGTATAGTAAAATCAATGTGTAATTAAAGGGTAATTACAAAGCTTGCTTAAATTTAAGACACGCTAGGTAAAGTTAAGCTAGGTCGGCCTGCGGACGGCAGACTTTGGGCGTCTTGTCGTCCGACTAGCAGCAGGCCTCGAGGTGGCGGCGTCGTGTTCCGCGCGCGCCTCATAGTGGAGTCCTGCGGCCGGGGTGACGGCCGCAGTGGGTGACGGGGCCCGCCTGACTATCTGGCGGGCCAATACCCGTCGGGGGGTAGCGACGAATGCTTCGGCGATACCCGCCCCTCCGACACACGGGTACATGAGGAACACGGGTTGGTTTTCAGTCAGTAAGAGCCCCTCCAAGGGCGGAGGGACTCCATGAGGATTTTCCAACCCGATACCAAAAAAAAAAAAAGACGCTAGGTAAAGTTAAGACACGCTACCTAAAGTTAAGACACGCTAGGTAAACAGACGTCTAGACTTAACATTAAGCATTGTTCATAGGTATTGATGTATGAAGACGATAACATACAAATAAAAAAGATTTGATGAAGTTTTTTTGGATAGTGCTTTTACCTGAAGTATGAGTTGAGAAAATCTGTATTTGTTATCATATTTAGATATCGATACCCATCACGTCTGCGTAGTTTCGCTTATTTAATTTGAGCCTGTATACAGCGTGCCCCTTTAATTGCGACATTAATTTAACACGTGTATATCTACGGTTTCGCGTTTACGCTTTATGAACATATTTTCATTTATTTATTTATTTTATTTTACAGTTTTTGGAAAACTTACAGCTAAAAACTTTTGCACGATTAAGAGTAACAGAAATAAGGCCAATTACAAGTTTTCACAGATAGCATGTTACAACAAAAAAAAACAAATATTTTAGAAGGTAGACATTTTGCGCAGAAACATAAGTAATGTAAAAAGGTAAAAATGTGTTTCAAACAGAGTAAATTGTTACTAGATAACAATCTACTCTGTCCGAAACACATCTCTGCGATCTCTTTCTCGACCACGCAAGCCGATAGATTTTATAAGTTTACCTGATCAAAAAAGAAATCACAAAGAGTCCTTTTTAATTTTGAGATACTGGTACTGAAAACATCGATGTCGACGTCCCGGCAGACCGCATTATACGTATGACTCGCTCTAATTAAGTACGAATTTCGTCTGTAATTCGTTCCTACCCTAGGAGTATGCAACAGATAAGGATTGCGCAGAAAAGCAGAAGGAGCCCGCAGTCCGATTTTGTTCAGCAATTCGGGAAGCTCGGTTGAACCGTTAGCGATTCTAAACAAAAACGCCAAGTCTGCAATTCTTCTACGTTCAGAAAGAGGAAGTAGATGGAATCTTTTACAGCGTAGGAGATAAGTGGGAGAATAAGTTTTAGACCGGTATTGAATATACCTCAAAAATTTTATTTGTATACCTTCCAATCTATTGATGTATATGTTGTAATTGGGATTCCAAACTTGAGAGGCATACTCGAGATGACTGCGAACAAAAGTACAGTAAAGAATTTTAATGGTTTTGATGCTCCTGAACTCAGACGAGACCCTCAGGATAAACCCTAGAGATTTTGATGCTTTACTAATGACGTTATCTAATTAAAAGTGTGTGAGTGTGTGTGTGAGTTATGTGATTTAATTAAAAGTTATTATTTATTAGGTTGTCTCATAAGTTCTTGTCATATTTTATTTTTCTCGAATTTTCTCGTATATAAATTAAAGTGAATTCAAGAAAGTTCTAGATCTTTCTAGTAAGGAGGAGTATCTTTTATGGTGAGGGTATAAATAGGCGCGGACGCAACGCAATAATTAGTCTTTAGTGAAAATGGATCAGCGTCAACTGCGAGCTATTATGCTATATGAGCATCGACTTAAAGTCCCTTCAACAGAAACGGCTAAAAAGATTAACACTGCATTTGGACCGGGTACTACTAGCGATCGGATTGTTCTTTTCTGGTACAAGCGTTTTGACACCGGTGATATAAGCTACGAATATCAACCTCGCCCAGGCCGACCCACCAGCTTCGATGAAGATGCTTTTCGTCACGAACTTGAGCTACATCCAGACTATAGTACGCGCGATTTAGAGAAGGCGCTTGGACAATCCCATACGACTATATACCGTTATCTCAAATCGATGGGATATCGCAAAGTGATGTCACGTCGGACACCTCATGCGTTAACGGACCATGACCGGGCCGTTCGTGTGGCCATTTGTCAAAGTTTGTTACTTCGTCCGCACTGACGAGACTTTCTCAAGGACATTATTACATGTGACGAGAGCTGGATACATTATGAAACTAACACGCGTCATGTCTATTGGATTCCTCGCGGGGAAAACCCACCAGCCCAGCCTAAACTTAATGAAC
>OX451395.1:808421-846817 GCA_949629135.1 Eremobia ochroleuca | reverse complement strand
GTTTGACCGTTTTAATCAGGAGACAGGAGCCTTGAAAGTCAGCCACGCTCAGGACGAACACCCGCAGTGAATGAAGACGATTTACGCCGCGAGCTGCAGTCGCCACGCCGTGGAATACAATCTGCATGAGCCTGGAGCTCGGTGGGTACCGCACATCCTTACAGACGCCAGTCGTGCAGTCCGCGTCGCTATCTGTCAATCACTTTTACTGCGACCCCGACGTAAAGAGTTTTTGTCTGATCTGGTTACTGGAGATGAATCATGGATTCATTACGAGAACGATACATGTCGTGCTTTTTGACTGCCTCGAGAAGAAACCCCACCAACTCAACGCGCAAGGCATGTTGTTTTATGAACTATTACACAATGAAACTATAACTGCTGACAAATATTCAAACCAGCTCACCAATCTATCTGTTACAGAAGACGAGTCAATGTAGTTTTACTACACGATAATGCTCGACCTCACGTCGCATCTGCCGTTCGCCAACAGTTGGAGAACTTGGGCTGGGAGACGATACCCCACCCACCTTATTCCCCAGACCTCGTCCCATCAGACTATCATTTCTTTAGAGCCCTGAAACAACTTTTGCGGGGTAAACAATTTAATGATTTCTCTGATGTAGAGGCGGAGTTGAACAACTTTTTCGAGGGTCAGCCATCAGAGTTCTGGGCGAAAGGCATTCAAACTTTGTCGGATCGTTGGCAAGAGGTCTTAGATGCTAATGGTGATTACATCATTGACTAAGCATTTTGTATTGTAATAATAATAAAAAAATATAAAACGTAAACCAAGTGTCCATTACCTGTGTGCCAACCTGATACAATTTAATTTAAATTTTATTTGTGTATTTATTTATTTAATACTTCAAGCACATAAATGTACAGAGGCATAAATCTACCAGTCAACCTTTAGGTGATGCAGACTAGACAAACAGTAATATTGCTCGTAACATGGAAATTAGTTCATTATTAGTACTTACACACACTTACGACGGTAAAATACAACAGCTAAAATAGTTAAGAAATCTATCACAAAAGTGCGTTCTTTCAGATTAGGTATGGATTAGTACGGCGACAACCCGCTCGGCGGCGCCACGAGTTCACGACACTGTACTGTAGCTACGACTAAACGACTTTGATACTTTTTCTACAATTGAGTAATTTGTTAATATTTTTCTTATTGATTATTACTTTAGACATATTAATTGATATATTGTTAATAATGATAAGTCATTGAATAATAAGGGAAGGGATTAAAACTGGTAGCTATCTCAAAAACTTGCTTTTTCAAAAATTATCGTCTCTGTGAACCCTCACTACTTTCATTGCGTAGTCTCGACCAGTCCACATTGCAAATAAGCAGATATTCCTATTCGCAACATAAAGTTGACCTTGGTAAAACCAATCGTGCTTTTCATTCATAGCAAGTTCGCCGGAATGGTTCCTTTTAAAACATTTATTTATTTATTATATCTAAGGTGTCACAGCTGACAATAAGTATAACATAATTATTAATCCAAACATTACACCAATTAAGACGCACACAGAAAAATAAGAAATACAGAGAGTGACATAATTATTAATATTTATAGTATGTGCCAATTAATTTTGTTAAAAACAGGTTCTTAATATAATTTCTTATTTAGAACAACTAGCAATTATCGGTATCCATACTCAGCGCTACGCACTGGCACGGTAATGTTATATGGTCAGTTTGGGCAGATGCGAGGCCTAAACGACATTTCCCTCAATATCCGTGTATATATCATACCTTAAAAGGCTTTTCTGTCTTTTGTATGTACAAGCTTAGTCAGGGAAAATAGGGCTGGGAAGGGGGCGGCATTGTCTGTTTAGCACGCGGACGCTCTATCAGCTAGCGTCGGGCCTGGTCAGCAAGACGACCTGTCACCACAAGCAGCACCCCTTCACGAGCGTGATCCTCGATAAGCTCGTTAGCCATTGAAACTTATTAGTAAACATTCGCAGCCAGTCTTACTGCTACGCCTCCCCCGCAGACACAACAACGGGCACGTGTCGCGCGCGGCGGTGCGGCGCGTGCTGGCGCGGCTGGGAATACTGCTGAGTGCGGCTCAGGTGCGAGCGCTGGAGGCGCGCTACCTGGACGACTGCGGCTTCAGCTACGTGCGTCTGCTCGACGAGGTGACCATCATCTTCTTGCTATCTCAGCTTGCCGTATTATGCGCGGTGAGTCTGATTCCTCAGAACTTGTTTCTCAGCTGCTAAGGATTTTTATGCCTGTGGTGCCCAAACACTAACTGAGGACGCGAAGACACTTTATTTGGCCGTACCTTCAGCACGATGAGTGTCACGCACTATCTCGCCTCTTGCTCGGGCACTTACGATGCTCAATGCTCTTCTGACATCAACAACGGAGACAGGGGTGGGACTAGTTTGCCGGGAGATGGTTAGATGTATGTCGTGAATGGTTCAAATTCTTGGATGCAAGTTTGAAAAGTACCTAAATAATTGTGTTTTTTTTCTTGCTTGCATTTTATGTTTTCTTTGTTTCTTGTTTCGTCAATTTGTTTATTCCTCGTGTTATTTCTTTTTATTGTTAAAATTTTACTGTACAACGCCGATATATAATCTTCCCATACACGATCGCCACTCCAATAATTTAAGTTCCCATCGGCCATCCGCTCAGTAAGCAAAGAGCCCTACGAGTACCCACTGCCAATTTAGATTAACAAGTCTTCGGGCTATGACGGTTGATGATTATGAAAATCTCCTCATTTCGGCTTAACAAAGTCCTCTCAATTGCCTTTTGCGCTTGTTACCAGGCCCAGCGACAGCTTCACGTGAATATCGCTGCAAGGTTATTCTGGGGCGTGGTCAAAATCGGAACTAACGTCGCCATCTTTTTTTTATACATTTCAAGTGACACTTCACAAAACAATAGCGCCCCCCCGTTCACGTCATTCGATCGTCAAAAGATCCTTGTGGCAGTGTAGATATTGGCACCGATTCCCTCGTTCACAAACTAAACTAAATTTAAGTTCAGTGTATCTTTTTGTTTCTGTTTCTTTAAATGATAAATGATTTATTTTCTGTAAGTAGGTTTGTACAAACACTTTTACATGTCAATCATATTTTTTTAAACTAGATGAGGTTGGCGTTTCCTATCTGACTACTCTGAGAAGAAAGGCCGAAACAAACTCAGAGGTCACAGTCTCTTTTAAAGTCCAGACATAATCTTGGTCAGATAATGTGAAGACCATGTAGATTGGTGTCTGAAATGGTCTTTTGAGTAAAGAACCACACAGATTGAGCGGACCTGTCCAGTCAGTGCACGCATTTGTCAAAAATCGTGCAGCTCAACTCAGAACTTGAGGAGCCTTACGATTCGACGAACAATACCAATGAAAGGACATTTGGGTAGGCCGCATAAATGACTCAAACTGCTAGATCATGATTAAAACTAACTAAGAAGGAAAACCGAAAAAAAGAAATGACCCACATAGTCTTCACACTCACAGTAATAATAATAAAAATAAGATACTTTACAAAGTAAATATCCATGTCATTGTTTATATAAAATTCATCAATGTCAATGTGTATATAAAAATCCGGATATAATCTTTGAGGACCATGTAGATTGGTGTCTGAAGTGGTCTTTTGAGGAAAGAACCACACTGAGTGGACCTGTGAAGTCAGTGCACGCATTCGTCAGTAACCGTGCAGCTCAACTCAGAACTTAAGGAGCTCAACGATTCGACGAGCAATACCAAGGACAGGACATTTGTGTAGATCGCATACACCACTCAAACTGCCAGACCATGATTAATAAAAAATTTTATATAAAAAAAAACAACCGACTTCCAAAAAAACACTACAAAGTGAAAAATAATTTTAATTTTGGAAGTCGGTGTCGTTGGTTCCGCATTTTGGTTTTTTGACACCGACTTCCGAAATTAAAATTATTTTTCACTTTGTAGTGTTTTTTTGGAAGTCGGTTGTTTTTTTTTTATATAATTTTTTTTATTTTTCACTTTTTAGTTATATCTACCCCAATCAAATTCATATAAACACTACTTGCTATGTAAATATCAGTGACAGGAAGCTGCATCTGCGTTTATAGGGTACAGACGTGATGTTATGTTGTGCGATTGCGTAAACAATGCATACATATGCGATAGCAGCAATCGCGGTTGTTTTACTGGTATTAATTATTATTATAATAAAAAAAAATTATAACCTTTGTAGTGAGTACAGGCGTGATATTATGTTGTGTGATGGTGTAAACAATGCTTAGATATGCTATAGCAACAATCGCGGTTAATCTGCTGTTATTTATTGAAGAGTTCCCCCGATTTCTACAAGATCCCATCATCAGATATTGAAATGGTGGCAATGGGACCACACGGGAAGCACCAGCTTTCAAATAAAAAAAGAATCATGAAAATCGGTTCACCCAGTCGGTTATTATGAGGTAACAAACATAAAAAAAAAAAAAAAAAAAAAAAAATACAGTCGAATTGATAACCTCCTCCTTTTTTTGAAGTCGGTTAAAAAGGAAAGAATGACCCACATAGTCCTCACATTCACAATAATTAAAATAATATAAGACTTTAAACAGTAAATGTTCATGTCATTCTGTATATAAATAGATATTTAGAAAGAGAAAAAAAAAAAAACCAAAGTGTAAATCAGCAAAATAAAAAATAAACAACATTCACTGTTGGAGCAGCTCAATCCCAAGCTTTTTTGTCCTCAATATAGTCTTTTACAGTATAATAGGCTTTATGGCATAGTTTTAGCTTTATAAAAGATTTGAATTTATTAATGCTTAGTTTTCTTGAGCCTTGTTGTAGGAACAACATAATTGTGTTTGTTCCTAGTATTTATATTATGGATATCACTGTATTTTTTAAACAGATTAATATTTTTATGTGCATACAAAAGATTATCATAAATGTACTGAAAAGGCACAGTCATTATATTAATCCCTTTAAATTTGTCTCTGAGGGAGTGTCTGGGACTTAATTTATAAATCGAACGAATTGCCCTTTTTTGTAAAATAAAAATTGTCTGAATATCGGCGGCATTTCCCCACAACAGAATACCGTATGACATCACACTATGAAAATAACTAAAGTAAACTAAACGGGCTGTCTCTAAATCAGTTAAGTCACGAATTTTCCTAACGGCGTATGCTGCAGAGCTAAGCTTTTTTTTACAATTTATCTATATGGGGGCCCCATTGAAGCTTGGCATCCAAAGTTATGCCTAAGAATACTGTGGTATTTTCGGGTTTTAACTCATCACCCTTTATAAGAACATTAGTTTCTACTAGTCTAACATTTGTCGTAAACTTAATACATTTCGTTTTTTTTTCGTTAAGAAGTAGGTTATTAACATTAAACCAGTTAACTACTTTTGCGAGGGCACTATTTATATTTTATAAAAGTGAAGTGTCATCTGCAAACAACACTATATCATGTTCGTCCCTTATGAGGTAAGGCAAGTCATTTATATAAATAAGAAATAAAAATGGGCCAAGAATTGAGCCCTGGGGGACCCCCATTTTTACTACAGATCCGGGTGACCTTTTTCCGTTAACATCAACTCTCTGAATCCTATCACTCAAGTAAGAAGTAAGAAGATCCAGAGAGGCGTTCCGAATTCCGTAGTAGTGAAGTTTCCTGATTAAGGTTTCATGAAGAACACAATCGAATGCCTTGGACAAATCGCAAAAGATGCCCAAAGCATCGCATTTGTCCTCCCATGCATTATAAATATGTCCTAAAAGTTCAACTCCGGCATCAGTAGTTGAACGACCCCTTGTAAAACCGAACTGTTTGTTATGCAGTAATTTATTTTTGTTAAAAAATCTTTGCATTTGGTTTAAAATAAGCTTTTCAAAAATTTTACTAAAGGTAGGTAGTACTGAAATAGGTCTATAATTAGTAGGGTCTGATGTACTACCCGATTTAAACAATGGTATGATTTTACTATGTTTCATAAGATCAGGAAACTCACCACGATCAATACAATTATTAAATATAACAGCTAAAGTAGGTGCTACAATGTTTATAATTGACTTAGCAACATCCACAGAATTACCCCATAGATCTGCAGTCTTTTTAACATTTAACATGTGGATATTTATCTTCTGTCCTTTTCTTAATTAAATAGAAAGAAACGAATTCACTGAACTTAAATTTAGTTTAGTTTGTGATGAAGGGAATCGGCGCCATTGTGTTTGTTTCAGATGGAGGAGCGCCCGGTGGAGAGCGCGGCGGTGGCGGGCCCGCGCCCGGCGCCGCCCGCGGGGCTGGACCCGCTGCAGACCGACATCGTGCAGATACTCGCCAAGATCAAGGGCAAGGTCACCACCTCTTGTTTGTAATTATTATGTCTGTTCCAAAAGTATCTGGTAAAAAGGTAAACAAATGGATCAGCAAACTAACCTGTGGATGCCAATACGTAGGATCACTTACAAATTGACTGCTTTGATTTGATTATTTGAATAGTTAAGCCCGAAATCCTTATTTTAAATAACCTTAAGCATGTTTTGCATTTGACATAGAGGTTAATTTTATTCGTCGATAATGTTTCAAGCACAATTTTAAAATGGTATTCAAACATATATATATATATAATAGTTGGAAAAAGTGGTGAGACGTTGAATCACTAAATACACATAAATGTGTTACTTCAGTGTGCGATCGCGTGAGAATTTTACATGAACAGGGTTTGTTTATACTTTTATCAGATACTTTTTGAACAGACCATACAAGTCATTTCATGGCTCCTATGGCCGTCAAACAGGAGCCATGAAAACACTAGTATGGTCTGTTTTCTAAGGAAATCTAAGGTTTACTGATTTGGAGTTAGCGGTTTTTTGGTTGATCAGCTCCCAGTCACTACAGTCACGTACTTGAGTGACTGGGAGTTGGTGATCTACAACTTGTAACGTTATGCGCAAAACCTCAGACACCCCAACTGATTTTGAATTCAATTGGCCTATGTCAGAGAGAAAATATGTCATTTAAAAAATTGTTAAGGTTTTATGTGCTGTTTTAGTTTAACTGTCCATTCTGATCGTTTCTTGCGTCTGCGACGACGCGGCGACGTTTTACCGAGTGAGGAGTCGTCACCAGGCCGCTGCGCCTCGCTGACATTAGCTTGCTTGACCTATTAATAAATAGACACGGCAACGTTTTTAATGAAGATTTTTTGAAAAATATGACCTATATTAAAAAGTGGTTCAATTGGTTCTGCCCGTTATTCTGATCAAACTATTTTCAGGTTTTGCGCATTTAACGTTACACGTTGTATATGACATAAATAAATATACAATTGAGAGCAATAATTGTATTGCTCTGAGCGATTGCGCTCATCTTGATTTTTTCACTTAGGGCTTTTTTCATGGCCATCAATAAAAAAATTATAATAAAAAATAAAAACTTTTATTGGCAGGCATCGTAGGCCCATAGCACGTTACAATAGTATTACAAGTAACATCACAATCTATGTTAGTAGTAGGTAACAAGTTAGTACGAGTAGTAGTTAACAAGTTAGTAGTAGGTGACATGTTAGTAGTTAGTGACAAGTTAGTACGAGTAGTAGGTAACAAGTTAGTACGAGTAGCAGGTAACAAGTTAGTAGTAGGTAATGAGTTAGTAACTAGTAGGTGACAAGTTAGTACGAGTAGTAAAAACGTAGTAGTAGGTAACAAGTTAGTAGGTGGTGACACGTTAGTAGTAGGTGACAAGTTAGTAGTGGGTGAGAAGTTAGTACGAGTAGTAGATAACAAGTTAGTCGTAGGTGACAAGTTAATAATTGGTAACAAATTAGTAGTAGATGACAAGTTAGTAATAGGTGACATATACTGGTATTCAGCTGCATCCGGTTAGACTGGAAGCCAACCCCAACGTAGTTTGGAAAAGGCTAGGCAGATGATGATACCTAGTCGAAAAAGGCTTCAGTGTGGTTACAAACATTTTGACAAAACAAAGAATCCGAGTCTTGTTATATTATCCGTTTGCATTGACGTCAGCTATCGATTTATACAACGTGTAACGTTAAATGCGCAAAACCTGAAAATAGTTTGATCAGAATAACGAGCAGAATTAATTGAACCACTTTTTAATATAGGTTACATTTTTCAAAATATCTTCATTAAAAACGCTGCCGTGTCTATTTATTAATAAGTCAAGCAAGCCAATGTCAGCGCGGCGCAGCGGCCCGGTGACGACTCCTGCCTCGGTAAAGCGTCGTCGCAGACCCAAGAAACGTTCAGAATGGCCAGTAAAACTAAAACCTTTACAATTTTTTTAATGACTTATTTTCTCTCTGAAATAGGTCAATTGAATTAAAAATCAGTTGGGGTGTCTGAGGTTTTGCGCATTTAACGTTACACGTTGTAGATTGATTTGTTGTTGGTAGTGACAACATCATTCTGAACAATCACTGCCAGAGCGGACCAGAGTGTCCATTTCAGGGAAACTGGGTTGCGACAGTCATAGGGCTAAATAAATCAAATTTAATTTGTGAAAACTAACAATACTAACCTAGATAAGCACTATTGTTACTAACATAAAAAAACATAAAATACTAACAAACTATGGACCTTGGTCTGAAATAAAGTTAACCGCAGAGGTCACGGTGCACTAGGTACATACATTCCAATCAATCTCAATCTGAATAATTTTGAAGGATATTGCTAATCCACTGCTTCGTTCGAAAAATGTGTCTGCGCAACAACGTAAATAACACATTGAATGTTGTGAACTTTCAAAATGAAAGCCATTGCTACTGATTGTGTGTTACGCAACTACCCCGCAGGCAAAAGTGCCAGGGTCATCCGCGAAATTCTTTAAATACGTATTTGCTTCCGTCGGAAATCATATTTTAATCAAATATATCCTGACTTGAAGTTTTTTATATTTCTATGATCCTGACAATAACATGCAAATTACAAAAACGTAAGCACACGACGTACTCTTGCGCTCCTCAACTCGATCTTATTAACTCAAATGTAGACCTGTACCCTAATTGCGTAACACCCTATTACTCTCAGTTTGAATAATTAAAATTAAAGCATAGTGATAATCCATTGCTACATATGTTCGAAAAATGTGTATGCTCAACAACGTAAATAACGCAATGAATATTGTTGAACTGTCAAAATGAAACCCATTGCTACTGATAGTGTGTTACGCAATTAGCCTGCTGTCCACTGACAAGCTGAACAAAATTATATCCGCGACAAATATCCACCTCACACACTGTCATACTACTTAGTAGAAGTTAAGGCGACGACAACATACTTGAATTTTTTTCAGGATTTTTAATTGAATCACATCTAAACGAAAATACATATACATGTATAAATTAGAGCGTTTTATTAATCATATAACACGTGAATGTTTTAGATTAATTATGTTTTTATATTGCATAGTGTAATCCATCTGGAAAGCTACGTCTGACGCTGATGAAAAACACTGAGAATCGCGCAAAAACTATCAAGCTTATTTCTATGAAACCTTTACTTTTTTAAAGATAATTTATTTATTTAACATTTAGTATAGGGGTTTTACGTAACTAGGCTAAGCTGTATTTACTATAAGTTAGTAGTTAAGCATTAGTATTTAATAATAACCCACCTACCAATACCATATGTTATACCTATGTTAACAACAAAAAACTGTACGCGTATTTCACAAAATGTAACTTGTTTGTAAACGCCTTGGGTTGACCTGTTAAGTCTGCAAAATGTTTAATAAATAAATAAGAAAATTTAAAAGCTGATCTCTTTTTAAATTATATCTGTCATTCATTATTATTATTATCACGAGCGTGTTGTTTATTTTATTGTGTTGCAGATGGTGCGCGAGGGCGTGCGGCCGCGCGATTTCCTAAAGCAGTTCGACCCGCGCAACGAGCTGGTAATCCCGCGCGCAGACTTCTACCGCGGCCTCGCGTCCGCCGGCCTCTCGCTCACGCCCATCGAGATGGACACGCTCATGGAAGTGTGAGTCCTTACTGTGCTGTACCTCTGCGACACAACATTTGTTGTCGTTTGTAAGTTCAGTTTCAGCACTGAATTCACAAAAAAGAGACGAAAAGATATTGTTTGCCCTCAAAAAAGCACAAAGAATGCTTTCACAGCCAAATTTTATATGTACCTCGGACCGCTACTCTATAATAGGCAACAAGATAAAGGAAACATCTACTCCTTAAATCAGAGTAACTGCAAGAAAATCTTTATGCAGACTCTTCAAACTGTGTCCTATGAAGATACAGAGAGGTTATTGGTTGCACTAAAGTAAATATCGTTCGTAATATATAATTTTATAAACCTTTTACATGTGTACCTATAAAATAAATATGATAATTATGTGATTATTTAATAAATTATTGTTACCTCCAATCGCCTGAAACACAGGATTACCTAGTTCAGGCACAAAACAAGGGTGAACTTGACATAGATTTAAGAAAAACTGTATTTAGCGTTATTCCTTATATTATTGAATAAATTTTATTATTAGTTTCTAGTACACGTTCACTAAGCACTTAAGTTTATTTAAGAGTAAGTAACAGTACTAGAGTGAAGGCGATTATTTCTCTTAGTTGTTCAAATTCACTGTATTTAATTTCGTTAGTCATGTTATTTTATTATGCTAAATTTTGACGCGCATCGTTGGTGTAAACCTATAATAAGTTACAGAGTAAGCAGAAAGATGCAGGACCGGTCTTTGTGGGGGGTGCATGTGTGTGGTGATGAACTGATGATGTAGGTACCCACAGTCTCAGAAGTGTGTGTGCCCTGACTACTGACCTGGAGGCCGATTCTCGTAATTATAAACGTTCTAAATCTAGTCGCAATTTCATCTCAGCGACAATCAATGTGAAAAACTTTTAAAAATATGGGGGAATTAGAGGTATTTTTGACAGATTGAGACTGAGATGAGACTGTGAACGTTATAAAATGACGAGGATGGCCGCTCTGAGCTGTACTTGTGACGCTGGTGAGGTGCGCCAGGTTCTGCGCGCCGGCGCGGCGGCGCGTGGTGCAGTACGAGCGCTTCTGCGGCGCGGTGGGCGAGGCGCTGGCGCAGGCGGGGCTGGAGCGCGCGCCGCTGCTGGCGCCCGTGCCGCACGTGCCCACCATCGACTCGCCGCTCAACTTCCTCAACTTTGAGGAGCGGAACATCGTCTCCGGCGCACTCAAGAAGCTTTCCAAGTTCCCTGACCAGCTTTCCAACATACTGGAGGTGTTTGAGGTGTGATGACGCTTTCGGATTCCGGGACATACTTACCTACTTTCCTTAAATTAGCAGTTATACCTACATTGTACATATGCCTGGGATGCAAGATAACATTAGCATAAGGTCATTCGATGGGCTCGCCCCCTATTACCTATTATACTCACGGAGTTTGAGTGGCAGAATGTTGGGCTAAACATAATATTTGAATTTTCACAACCTTATTTGCCATCGAGCAGCGGTGGCCAGTGATAGCGGCTGTGATTTACGAATTATATGCCGTGGGTTCGAGCCCAGGCGGGCGCTTTACTTTGTGTCAATTATATGCCGTGGGTTCGAGCCCAGGCGGGCGCTTTACTTTGTGTCAATTATATGCCGTGGGTTCGAGCCCAGGCGGGCGCTTTACTTTGTGTCAATTATATGCCGTGGGTTCGAGCCCAGGCGGGCGCTTTACTTTGTGTCAATTATATGCCGTGGGTTCGAGCCCAGGCGGGCGCTTTACTTTGTGTTAATTATTTCATCACCACTGCTCTCAAAACGATGAAGGAATACGTCGCGAAGAAACCGGCATATCCTAGAACCGAAAATTCGAAGACATGTGACACCCACCAACCCGCACTGGGCGCGCGTGGTGGATTATGGCCCACGCCCTCTCACAGAGACGAGGCCTGTGTCCCAGCTGTGGGAACATTATAGGCTGATTATGTATTTGCCACCGACACGCTCAGCGGTAGACCTACTTATAGGACTTGTAACACACACCTTCTTCACTAAGCCTACTCTTTCGGAGAATATACAAGCTTGATATAATGTAATTTTATGAGCTGTGAACAGTTCTGTAAGCTTATTGTGGTACAGGACATGGACAAGGAGAACTGCGGCACGCTACCACGCGTGTCGGTGGAGCGCGCGCTGTGCCGGCGCAACATGCTCGCGCTCGTGTCGGCGCGCGAGCGTGACCTCGTCTACAAGTGCTTCGGCTACGCGCGCGGCTGCGGCGAAGAGGTAACCGCACACACACACACGCACGCACACGCACACAGAATACAATAGAATATACACTTGAAAGCAATATAATCGCACAAATTTTCTTTTTTCAAAAAATGAAATTAAGGCGGGTTTTCCATGAATATTAATTAACATTGTAAAATTTTTATTACTATTTATTTTACCATTTATGTACACACATATACAACGTGTAACGTTAAATGCGCAAAACCTGAAAATAGTTTGATCAGAATAACGAGCAGAATTAATTGAACCACTTTTTAATATAGGTCACAGTTTTCAAAAAATCTTCGTTAAAAACGTTGCCGTGTCTATTTATTAATAGGTCAAGCAAGCCAATGTCAGCGCGGCGCAGCGGCCCGGTGACGACTCCTCCCTCGGTAAAGCGTCGTCGCAGACGCAAGAAATGATCAGAATGGCCAGTAAAACTAAAACAGCACATAAAACCTTTACAGTTTTGTTAATGACTTATTTTCTTTCTGAAATAGGTCAATTGAATTAAAAATCAGTTGGGGTGTCTGAGGTTTTGCGCATTTAACGTTACACGTTGTATAAACAGACAAGAAAAAAACAGAACAGAAAAATAGGTAATTGAAAGTTTATTTCAGGACCTTTCCAATAATATCAAAAAACAGTGTGCGAAATTGAGCTAACCTAACATGCCTTATGGGTATAAGGGATGTTAGGGCACAGAACCCAACTTACACGTAAAATTACCAAATTTCGCTTTGAAGAGAACGAAAATTAAGCTGGTAGGGGAGCCCAGAGGGTTTTTAGCAAACATAATTATGTAGGGTGAGAAGTTGATAGGTGAGCAAGTGCGTCACGACGAGAGAACATCGATAATATATTTGAAAATTTTTTGATCTGAGCCCCGTGGTCAGGAGTCCACTTTCAAATTTCAAAAAGGGCCATAAATAAAGTGATCTTCAGAGCCGTTGATTTTGGTATGATCGCGTGCGGCTTAACCCGTAATAACTTAAATTGGCAAATCTGAGGAAGAAATTGTGAGATTTGACTTTGAAAACTCAGATTTGGATTATCTATAAAAGGATATTCTGGAAGAATAAAAGTTATTCTGTGCCATAGTGTTAGATACATGTACCTGATAGTGAATATATAAATATCTGACGGATTGATGGAGCCTATTGGCAAATATGACGAAATTTCATGGATTCACAAAAGTACCAAAAAGTGGTTACAATTTTGAATTTATTTCTAAATCAACGAACTGATAGCTTTTATTGCTATTTGCATTTGAAACTGACCCTTTTGTGAAATTTTGTGGGCATTCAGAAGTTGGAAAATATCAAACGCTTAATAGTAGGTAATGCAAAATTAAATCATCGTCGGAGTACACCATAAACAAATTCGATTATTTCAAAATTTTACCATGACACATGAATAATATCCTCAATTTATTGGTCATCCAACGGGCTCTCAATGTTTATAAAATATTAAGAAATGCCCGTCAATTGTTTAATGAAGCTGGCAAAGATGGAAACTTATACTTGCTAAAATTAACGAAAACATTAAATTAACGACTGTAAACAAGTCTAGTAATACGGTACCTCAGAATCCACAAGTTTATATTTCAAAGCAAGTTGCTGGTGAATAATCCTGGCTACTTGGTTATGCCTGTGAGAACAACCAGAGATAATATGTCTGATGGATTCACCCGGACGAAATATTAACATGTGTCACAGTCTACACTACTTAGGTATGATAGCTTTGAGCAGCATAGCTTGGGATGGAGATTCGATCACAAGTCAGTGCAGTCCGAGCGATGACGTAATCCCGGGTTTAATGACCCTGGGTTTTTCGGGGGTGCAGACCCATAACAATTGAGTCGGTATACAGTATGCTTTTAAAAATATTGTATTTTTTGTGTTAGAAAAACTGAAAAAAAAACTAGCCTGATTATTTGAAAAAAAATGCTAAAGTCCTATTTCTATCGTATATAGATAGACGTTCTGTTTAAATACTTGTAATTACTTGAAAAAAGTTGACCTTATATACTAGACGCAAAAGTAAAAAAAAAAATATGTAGCTTAAAACAAAACAAAAAACACGCTTTTTTTCACGCACTAAAAATTATAAAATAAGTCCACTGACTTAAATTGAATTCAAAAAGCGTGGAGCACTTTTTGAAATTATTATAAATGCGCTCCACGCTTTTAGTGCGTGATAAAAGCGTGCTTTTTAGTTTTTTTTAACTACTTTTTTTATACACAGATGGGTCTGCAGTCTCGACATACGTAGCGATCGCTTTACGATCAACACACTAATTATTGCGTAACACACTATTACTCTCAATTAGAATAATTTTGAAGCATATTGCTAAAAATGTGTATACTCAACAACGTAAATAACGTAATGAATGCTGATGAACTGTCAAAAAGAAAACCATTGGTGCTGATAGTGTGTTACGCAATTACCGTGCTGGAATGTCTCAGCAGCAGCCCCGAGGCTGGATCTGTGTTCGGTTGGTGGCGATAGGCTGGCGATGTTTGTTTGAGTCCCAGAGGACTCCAACATAGCTTTCGACATGTGGGTGTAGTGTGACCCTTCAGGGAATACAGGTGTGGCGTCATCTACATATGTTTGTTTACTAACACCTAAGATCAAACAACTACTTTCCGTACGTAATACCTATCAATAAGTAATGTGTTTTTTATCGCAGGTGAACTACCGCGCGCTCTGCAACGCGTTGTCGATACTGTATGCGACGGCGAGCGCGCAGCCCTGCTGAGCCCTGAGCCCGCTGAGCTCTGAGCCCTGCTGAGCCCTGAGCCCACTGAGCTCTGAGCCCTGCTGAGCCCTGAGCCCGCTGAGCTCTGAGCCCTGCTGAGCCCTGAGCCCGCTGAGCTCTGAGCCCTGCTGAGCCCTGAGCCCACTGAGCTCTGAGCCCTGCTGAGCCCTGAGCCCGCTGAGCTCTGAGCCCTGCTGAGCCCTGAGCCCGCTGAGCTCTGAGCCCTGCTGAGCCCTGAGCCCGCTGAGCTCTGAGCCCTGCTGAGCCCGCTAAGCTCTGAGCCCTGCTGAGCCCTGAGCCCGCTGAGCTCTGAGCCTTGCTGAGCCCTGCTGAGCCCGCTGAGCTCTGAGCCCTGCTGAGCCCTGAGCCCGCTGAGCTCTGAGCCCTGCTGAGCCCTGCTGAGCCCGCTGAGCTCTGAGCCCTGCTGAGCCCTGAGCCCTACCGAGCCTTGCTGAACTCGTGGTTATCATATTCGCTTCACTGTCATGTACCATAAGTTGTCTGTCCCCCGTCCACGTCATAATCAACATTGTGTTTAAATAAAGAATACGAAAATTGAAACAAAATTTTATATTTATGTATCAAAGTAGTCAGTACAAAATAGTCCGTACAAATGTTAATTATGAGCTAACAAACCCAAATAGTGACAAATAATCGGAATACAAATAAGTATAATTTGATACAAAACTGCTCGACATCGAAATTCACAAATTTTTTAATAACATTCTTCAGTTCATTCTTAGTGTTAAATATTCTATGGACATCATTTTGATCTCAACATCAGAAGCATGACGTAAGTACTGCTATACAAACAAAAAAATACATAGGTAAGGTTATGCTAAGCCAGTGATGACATATTAACGTTATCTACGATCCGGAGGAATATAATTTCCCCAACTGAAAACGCCTGGCTCAGTTGGAGTAGATGATCCCTCAGTTATACTTGGTGTTCCCTCAGTAGAAGTTGTAGTTGAAACATAAATTACTGTAATCGTAGCATCGTCGTCGGGTGTGGTAGGTGTTGTTCCGTTGTTGTGCGGTCGCGGGGGGCGCGGGTGGTGCTGGACGCAGCCCACGGTTTCGGGCCAGTCGCACACCTGCAGCTGCGGGTTGAAGTGGAGGCCGGCGGGGCATTGGCGGCATGCGGGGCGCGCACCGCCACTGCAGTAGAAGAAAAGGCTGCAGTCGCGACCGTGTGGCGCCAGCGAGTGGCTACTGTTGAGGCGTGCGCACGCTCGCCAGCCCTCTGCGCGGTCGGCACAGCCTCGAGGGTGGCGCTGCTGATGACCAGCCTCACGGAACCTGGGACACATACAACAATAGTTAAGCCCCATGCAAGTTGCCCGGGCAAGTTTCTGGAACGTTCAAGAGAAATCATCGCATGCCATGAAGCACATTTAATTAATGCCATTCAACACTCGTGCGATTTCCATAAAATGCCATACTATCATTGAATGCCAGTTTTGCACTTCAATAATTGCATGAAATTCTGTTTACACCAGGGTAATTGTTTAGAGTCAAAGTTGCACGTCCTTGAAATTGCGTTTCATTCTATTTTATTGAACGTTTTTGATTGTAAAATCTTTCCTCTCGCTTTCCTGCAATCCGTGGGAGTAATTTCGTGAAAAGAAACGGAAGTGTGTAACAGGAAGCTGGAGATGCGCGCGCTTTGACCAATAAGCGCCCGTGATGCTATGGTTGGTCGTCAGATGGTACCATCCCATTTTCTGAAAGGTTGGTACTCTCAGCCATCAGCTCTGCGCTTAACCTATAGTGTTGTTTATGAAGTGTGCTGTTCTTATAAACACTCACTTTTTAGATGTGTCTCAACGAGTCCTATTCATTTGACCTGGTGACATGACAAGAACCTACTGACTTACCTGGACACTACATAAAGGAACTCTTGAATAGCCACTAGTACACCCCTCGAGTGTGAGGTTATTAGATGTGTCTCACCTAGTACTGTTAACTTCACCTGATGACGAGGACCTGATCACGTCGGGGGACTGCTAATGAAAACTCAAAACAGACGAGGCTTTAGCCCAGCAATAATAAATGTAAGCTGTTGTAAAAGAGACAGCTGCTGTTAACTTCCAATTTTCACTAGCCGTGCTCCGACGCGAAGACGCTTGGATCAAAATATTTCCTACAACTTATATTAAACAAGGGCCAAAAGGCAATTATTTTTTTTTTTTTAGTTTTTAGTGGTTTTTGTTGGAGTCGGGTTTTTTTTTTAATTTGTAATAATAATAATAAAATTATTTTCAGTAACTATGCTTAGAGTGAGCTGTGAGTCATGCTGATTCTAGGTATTGACACTATTGACGACTCACTTCACGCTCACTTCACGTTTGTTTTCACGGTGAGATATTTACAGAATAGATAGGCTGTACATATTTTTAACTCAGTGCAGCTAGTTACTCGTGGTCGATGGCGTTCATTCACTGTTTTCTCCCTGGTTAATGATACTAGTCCAAATAGTTTGGCCTAATTATATACATATTTTTTCTAAAATGAATATAATTACGCAAAAAACCAAAACATAGGCATATAAAAGTGGCAGGCTTTTAATATAATAGGTAATTATTCTTGTTTTTTTTTTTTAAACTTTAGTCATTTTTATTTGGAGTCGTTAAGACACATCTTATGATTGATTATATGAGTCCACAATCGATCGGTTTACTAGCAGTTATTCAAGTTTTATTATGTAGCGTTCTGGTCCGTCATCAGGTAAAATGAACTGCAGTGCGATTCTGTAACCATCTCACCGTGAAAACTTAGGTGAAGTGAGCATGGAGTGAGCTGTCTGTGTCTGGGATGACACCCCACCTTATACTAGTGATAGACCAAGCATACATTTACAATCATAATCGAGATTTTAAAAACCGGCCAAGTGCGTGACCGACCACGCACAATGAAGGGTTCCGTAGCTGGAATGAATTTATCCCAAGAACAAACTTAACATTGTAGTTGAAAATCGTGTTCTCCCATACATTCCAACTGCAAAAGTAAGTTGGTACGCACAATATTGAGTGATTTACCATGTTATTTTAATATCATGGACTTCTTATAGGTTTTCCCATAATCTATAAGTAGAAAACTAATTTCTGTATTTTTTTTTTTTCAAAATTTTAGGTTCAGTAGTTTCGGAGATAAGGGGGGGGGGGGTGGAATGATCAATTTTCGTCTATTTTATTGAATAACTTGGAAAATATTTATTTTACAATTACAAAAAAGGACCTTTGAGACCCTCACAACAAGTCCTTTCATTTGATATGTCACACGATGCAGTTTGCAATTATTTATTTATTATAATTTTCCATCTTGCGCCCCAAAAGTGACCCCCATACACATATTTCGTCTATTCACGTCACACCTCTGCGTTTGGGTCACAGAAATCGATATGTGTACCAAATTTCAACTTAATCGGTCTAGTAGATTCGGAGATAATTGACTGTGACGGACGGACAGACGGACGCACGAGTGAGCAAGGGTTCCGTTTTTTTATTCGGACGTACGGAACCCTAATAATATTTTTATGCTATTGATCATTTTATATAATTTCAACGCTACTAGCGTTTTTAGTTTCAAAGCATTACCGCATATCAGGTTGGCGGAAAAGTCTTGCACCAAGATATAAGACTTAATGAATTTATTGATAACTTTGTTATTTACAATAATGAATCAGTAATGTATATATAATATTAATTATTCCGGAAAATTCTAGTAATTTACAACTTCTTGTGCAATATTTTTCCGCCGACCTGATATTTCGTGGGGGTTTTAAAATAAAATAGCAAAACAGAAACTCACTCAGAACCTCAATGTTGAGATACATGTAATAAGCCCACACTCGAGCGGTTTACTAGTAGCAGTTCCGCTATCTAGCGTCCAAGTCAGTTATGAGGTCCTCATCATCTGGTAATAGGAACAGTACTCGTTGATATATATGTAATGAGTCCACACTCGATGGGTTACTAGCAGTTATTAAACAGTTCCTTTATCTAGTGTCCAGGTCAGTTATCAGGTAAAATGAACAGTACTAGGTGACATACATCTAATAAGCTCACACTCGAGGTTGTGTACTAGTAGCTACTCAAGAGTTCGCTTCCAGGTCAGTCATCAGGGCCTCGTCACTAGGTGAAATGAATAGGACTCGTTGAGACACATCTAATGAGCCCATACTCAATGGGTTTACTAGCAGTTATTTAAGAGCTCTGTTATCTAGCGTCCAGATCTATCATCTGACCAGCTCGATGGTACCATACTATTTTCTTATCATCGGAATGCATAAATTTGCGATTATTCAAACTAAGACTACTAAAAGTGATTTACTATTCAAGTATTCCGTTATCTACCTTTCAGGTATGTCCTAACGAACATCGCCATAACTTTTTTAGCGATTTGAAAATAACTGCCATAGAAGCTATTGCTCTTTTTTAAAATGCTTAACTAATGTCATTTTTTGGTTGTTATTGGCCGTAGAGACCTTTTTGTCTAGTTCTCCCATTTTCTTTCCTACTCCATCATCAGCCTCTGGTCAACATCTGTCTATAACCCATTCATTGAGACCATTCCAAGGAGCCCAAACGCGATACCTCTGCTGTAAGTTAAGGGAGTTGGGTATCCTGCAAATACCAAGTGATACTGCAGCTGCAGTTCATGGTTACTATGTCCTTTTAATATCATTGAGGTAACGAAATGCCAAATTTCGACTCAATTTGACCTGTGGAAGATGCTCACTTCAATTCATCTAGAAAAGAGCTGATAATCTTCAAACGGCTGAACCAATTGCATTGAACCATAGCTACGAACACTCAATCAAGTCACAATCTCAAACAAAAAAAAAAAAAAAACAATCGGTTCAGGCGTTTGGGAGCTACGATGGCGCAGACAGACACACAGATACACACGTTAAACTTATAACACCTCTCTATTTTTTTCGGGGGTTAAAAAACATCATTGTAACAATGATTTGTGAACGACTACTACCTGCTGCGCCCAAGCCCTGATTAAGGCGATATCAAAATAAATTGGGTGTTTTTTCGAATCCATTTATTTCACTATTACAGCATGTTTGGATTTGATTTTTAGTTATATTTTTATTGACTATTTGATTAAGACTGACTGAAGGAAAACGCAATTGCTTCAAATTTCTTCGATAGAATTTAATCCCGAAAAGACGTCTACTTTTTTATATTTTCTCCTGTAATTCTAAAATCCTAATTAATTTCATTGCAAAATTGCATTCAAAATATGCGTAATAGGTAATTGAAAACTCTGACTGAACAAATTTTTGATACATAGCTTAATTTATTTTTAAACAATTTTTATTTGGTTTGGCGCTTACGTTGTTTTATTTTGGTTCCAGCGCATTGTTGCGATCTCTTTTTTCGCATGTGGAAGTAATTGACTCTGTCACTTTCTTATGCCCGCCCAGATCGCCTGCGGGCTTTGTCAGTAACGAACCTGTGTCGTTCCTCCCGCAATCGTGATTATATTTTTTATCTCGAATATGTAATTAATAAAAATAGGGGCAAGGATACTAACAAAGAAAATATCGGGTTGGTGCAAAAGTTATGACAAAAAAAATTCAACATCTTTTATTTCATAATGTTTTTCCATAAAGTTCTAAATTACGCAATAGTATTGTACTCGTAGAATGTTATGTTAAGCCGTATCCACACGCTTGCCAAACCTCAACAAGCCGTCACAAATATAAGGTTGATAAAAAAGTTTTGTCGCAATAATTTCAGTAGAATTAATTTATTCATATATCTTATACACAAAATTTCTAATCAACAATATATTCGCCATCTAATTCTATGACACTGGACCATCTAGCAGGCAAGTCGTTTATTCCTTTTGCCCAAAACTACGGCGGCTGTGACTCGAAGAATATGAACACATCCTTCTTGAGACCGTCGACGTTTTTGAAAGTTTTGTTTCTCAAATATGCCTTTAAATGTTTCAACAAATGGTAGCCAGATGGCGCCATGTCGGGAGAGTATGGTGGATGAGAAACGGTATTCCAGTGAAGTTCGGTGATTGTTTTGTGGGTTGCCTTTGCGACATGGGGTCTCGCGTTGTCGTGGAGAAGGTGGACAGTTGCGCGTCTTGGCAGTTTTTCTCTTATAGCTTTTGCTAATTCCTGGAGATTCTCAATGTATTGTGTAGAGGAGATCGTGTGCCTGCAGGGAGACAATTGTGAAACATCATTCCCTTTGCGTCCCAGAAACAGCACAACAAAATGTTTTGTGGGTGAGGATCAATCGGATGCTGTGGCGGTTTTTCTCCGACTGGAAGCTAATAGCCTAGACGCTTTCTGTTATCATACAAGATCCAGCTTTCATCCCCCGTCACAAGATCCTCTAAAAACTCCTTGCGATGATGACGAAGTAGCAGAGACTGACAGATGGTCACGCGGCAGTTCTTATTATCGTCGTCGTTGAGACGGTGTGGTATCCATTGAGCTAGAACTGTCCTGTATCCCAAGTTGAGTAAGTGATTTACTATTGATACTTGGGTGCAGCCAAGTTCTCTGGCTAGCTCGTGCGTACTTGCTTCCGGATTTGCTTTGATGCAGCAGAGTAATGCGTCGTTGTCGATGCTCAAGGGTCGTCCGGAACGTTCCTTATCTTCAAAACTTGTGTCTCCAGATTTAAAACGATTGAACCAACGCTGGACTGTTCGATGAGAAACTACGTCCTCCCCGAATGCAACCTGTATATTTTTAGCAGTTGTGCTTGCGTTCGCCGCGCCGCCACACATAAAACATGATCGCCCGAAGTTGCACCTGCGAGATCGAAGCCAATTCTGTCCATTAGAACGCAAGCTCGCTCTTTTATACCCTGTCACGCGGAAGAGTAGAAAACATTCTAGAATATCCTTTACATAGCTCGATGTCACATTGTGTCAATACTTAAAAAAACATCGTTGAAATTTTTGCAACAAAACTTTTTTATCAACCTTATACAAACGTGTGGATAGGTGTGGATCCGGCTTCAATGTATTCAATGTATTCAAGCGGGGGCGCTCCCCGCGTCTTCGGTTAAGCCACACCCCTCGAGTGATGACTTATTTTTTACATATCACCTTAAGCTCGCCTTTGTACCTCCATGGATACATAGGTACATTATACTTAGGTGCAACAACACTGTTATAATTTTATTTTAGAGACGATTAAATATCAACTGCGGGCTACATAAATAGGCTTCTCAGCAGTAACCGTTGCGATGAGCGATGTAAGTGAGCTGCGCACACGCGTCCGTCTGCCAAGCAGTTTCTTCAAAAGAGAAGGTGCATACTAAAGAACAATAAAAACTAATTAAAATGATGACTTGCCTGGATGGAAGGTCGGAGGGTTCAGCTAGACAGCTGACCAGCAGACGACTCAGTACCAGCAGTTTGAACATGTTGGCGATGTAAACAGCACTGTGCCGGTCTCGGTGTAGGCTCTCCACTTATTGCACCCGTCGAGTGGCGCTGACTCAGTCACGCACTTGATCTGATAAGCACACTTAGGTGAATACTACGCCATTATCGCCACTTGGAGGGCTTGTTCAAGTCTCATCACGTTGGAACACTTGGCATCGTCGTCATGAAATGAACAACGTAGTCTCTCAGAATATTCCCAGGAATAACCGGAATAATGTAGGAATCTACCTGAGGCCAAGTACTTGAGTTGCGCTAGAAGAAGAAGATTAGCGATCCAAGATTCATAAATGTATTGTTACCACTTGTTAGCGCGCATGAGCTGCTCGCTCTGCTAAGTCTTGTGATGAAACCATAAAACTTGATATTTTAAGTATCATGCAAAACCATAATTATAAACCATTTTATATACTTACTTATTGACATTGATATGAATATTATATGTATACAAAATAACTTGAATTTTTACTCTGTAAAGTATTAATTAAATTATATTAATTATTATTTTTACTTTAATAATTAAAGTAAAAATAATAATTAATATAATTTATATTAATATAATATAATTATTTATATTAATTATTATTTTTACTTTAATAATTAAAGTAAAAATAATAATTAATATAATTTCACAAATTAAGAAGGTATGAAAAAATACTTATTAAACTTGTAGAAAACACGAGCCTCTTAGATGATTAAGATTCCTAATAAGTACACTCAAAGAATCCTTTAACGCGACAAGCTTCTAACAGTCGTAAGTTGTATTGTTACATTTCTCTCTCTCTTTCATCGTCCACTCTTGACAGAGTGGTCGCGGTTGATGACTCTGCATTTTCTTTGGCCAAAGCAGCCCTCGCGATGCTCCTCCACTTATTCCGGTCTTCAGCGTCTCGGAAATTCTGAACTATGGAGGTTTGTGTTGACGCTTTGATAAGGTCTGTCCAACGCGTAGGTGACCGACCGCGTGACCGCTTGCCCTCTACTTGTCCCTGGACAACGAGTCCGAGAGACGTTACATTTAGCTAAGGGTTAATTGGAACTTACATTTAAAATAATAGATAGATATAAAAACAACACATTATAAGAAATTCTTGACTTCAAGTCGGGCTTCGGTACGGCATTTACTTGAGCGGCAGGTAGTGGAGGTTGGAAGGGGTGTGTAACGGTTGATATAATAACAAAAATCTAACGTTCACTTGACCTAATTTCAGTTAATATACTTTTGTTTAATATAACGATCAGTTGAGATAATGAATTGTTGATATAATTTCATTTTATCTAATTTCTTATGATATAATAAACATTTCCTATAATGCACATTTGACATAATATTCATGTAGTATATTATTCATTTACTATAATATTCATAATCTCTAATAACTTTTAATATAATTTAGAAAATCTGATACCTGGGTTTTATTGCCTAGCCCATGAGTTGCTTCTAGAATCCAAAGTAATATTGGGTAGCGTAGAATGTCTTTTTAATGGACAGTCACCACTAAAAAAGCCGAAGTATTGTTTAAAGAAAAAGGAACGAATCGATAATATTCTTAAAAACAAAAAGGAATACACTGAAATTGAATTCCTTCGGGCTTTGGCCTCTAACTTAAAACTGAAATAAGATGTAATATTTATGTGATGCTATGTTATGATTTAAAAAATATTGTACTGTTTTTTTTTTCTTCGCTTTATACCCTATACACCTACCACCCTCAACTATTGTAACCAGTAGAAATTGGATGCAATCTGGACTTTAGGGCACCCCGACTCGGACAGGTTAGGTTAGAATTAGTGGTTATTTTTTTATAAACCATCCAGAAGTAGGAGCCCCGCGAAGCGGGGCTCCGTCGACCAAGCCCACCCTCGACCATGCATTGAATATTTTAAGATTTGGTTAGGTGCCATTTGAGTTAGGTTAGAACTGTGACCATTAAACATGAAAATTAGGTCAAAAGAACATTAGGTCAAATGAATGTTATATAAAAAGAATATTATACATATTGAAAATTATATAAAATGAACGTTATACTAAATGAAATAATAATAATAATAATATTAAATGAAAATTATATCATATGAAACATTATAGGTCATATGAAATTAGGTTATATGATTTTATAGCATATGAAAATTATATTATATGAACGTTATTTCAAGTGAAATTAGAGCATTTGTTATTATATCATACATTACACACCCGGTTGGAAGAGCGTCCCTTGCCAAGCAGGTGCGGCAAGAACGTGGTGGAGGAGTCCGTGCGTCGTCCCCCGTTAAAGAGAGAAAAATGGTCTTAGGGTAATATTATTAAAAGACGCCCCGGTAGACCTCGTAATAGGTTTAAAAAAAAGCCCTAAAATCACTTGGTCAGTAGGAGAGGCCCCGTTAACGTCCCACACTACGTGTGTGAGATACCTCGGCGTCGGAAGGTCTCTCGCTCGGCAGGAGGAATGTCCCAGAGTTCTTACGGCACGTGGGAGGAGTGCCTTAATGTCGGAGAACTTCCGTCTAGGGTTGAATGATCGTGGCATCTCTCATCACGCAATTAAGGAGTGAAGTGTACACTAATCGTCAAATTGAATGACACGTGAAGAAGTTGTTGTTAATGATTGTTATGTTAGTAGAGTTATTATATTGGGTGCAGTGGCCGAACTGAGTTAGTGAGTACACTTAAACACTGTATTGAGCACTGAGCTAGAGATTGGTTTAACACTGTTTTTAAAGACTCTAGACTAAACAGTTGATTGCACAACACTGATAAAAGATTGCCAGAGGCTGAACTACTCAAGTGTTACATGTTCGATTGGCTGCCAGAAATAATATTTATTATTTCTGGCAGCCAATCTTAAAGATTATTGACTATTATTTATTGATTTTTATGTTGTTAATTGTTTAGTGTTTATTACTTAGGATTTACTTAGTGTTTATTGAATGTTAATTTACTCTTTGAAATTGAAAACATATTTTTTTTTTTCTAGATGTTAAATTAATTAATTAATGGTACAACAAAATTCAAACACAATGCAAATTGTTATATATGAATAAATGAATGAATGAAATGAATAAAAGCGGCTTAAAATGAGGACCTTATTGCAGTGAAGACTTGCCATAAACAAGTAAGCTGTATAGAAAAGTAAAACTGACAGATCAATAAACATCAATAAAAATATCTTATTAAAATTATATAAAAGGAAGAAATCAATAGTACAAAATATAGATTTGAATGTAAGTAAAACAGTCAAAGGCGGCTAAAGGTTTGCTTTTCAGAGGTAACAGTGTTCAATAAGTGAGTAAAATGAGTGTCATACAATTTCGTACTTTAAACAGATTTAGAATGGTAATGTGTGTGTGAATTGAGAATTTGCGAATCGGGGAATTTGTAGGCAAATATATTAACCTTTTGAACGCCAGAGAGTAAACGCATCGGCGCGGCGGCGCCACTGCTTCGCCAAGTCAAATTCAGCGCAAATACCTACAAAAAAATAGGGATTCCAACATCTTATCGAGGAGTTATCGATAACCAATTAACCCTTAAATGTGCAGTAGGAAAATTATTCCCACATCTTTATATGTGTTCTCAAAGGGTCAGGAAGAAATAGTTACCCACAATATGTCATAATTATCATTCTTCCCTACACGGATGTGGGAATAATATTCATGTTGTATCTCAAAAACATATATTTTTATATGGACAACAGGAAAATAGTTCCCACGTGGTAGAAACCATAGTAGTAATAAATGATAAATATTAAAACTCATAAAATATTATTCTGGACCTTATAATACGCATATTTTCCAAAATTCATACCTTTATGATGGCTAGATCACCCACAACCCATTACCTAAGGGTTAACCATTGCTTTTCGTTCCATATTTTGTAAATAAAATATTACTCGTTGCATTATTCTTTTATTTTTAATTTGACTCTATTTGGTATCATACTATCATTACACACCAGTTACAAAGTTCTAAACTACCTAAAAGCAGACATTACAACTACAAACGAATAAATGAAATCTATACTAATATTATAAAGCTGAAGAGTTTGTTTGTTTGTTTGATTGAACGCGCTAATCTCATGAAGTACTCGTTCGTATTGAAAAATTATTTTTGTGTTGAATAGTCCATTTATCGAGGAAGGCTATAGGCTATATAACATCACGCTACAACCAATAGGAGCGGAGCATCAATGAAAAATGTTGCAAAAGCGAAAAAAAAATTTTTTTTTTGAGAACTTCCGTTGCGTGCGCTGCGTAAATGGTTAAGGTTACGCAAAAATCATGTATGACGGAATTGTTCCCACTTAAAAGTTCTATAAAAAAGTCCGCGACAGCATATGTCTATCTTTTTTGGTTGACTCACTATAACTTTTTTTATGGTAATCAAATTGGTTCTTAAATAATGCATTATTTGCGAAGGTGTTTTCATAAACATGATATTAATCCTTATCCAAATAAATGCTTTATTCATCACAAGTATTTAATTTTTAACAAAATTGCCCTTGACATCATTTAAAAAAAAAATTAAAATTCATTTGTACAAATTAGAGGCCTTAGGAATAAGGGGAACGCCGCTGAAACTTTTTGCTGACTACTTAGACGATCGTTATCAATGTGTTAAAATTGACAATATTAGTAGCGACGAGCAAAAAAACACAGGTTTTGGTGTTCCCCAGGGAAGTATTCTAGGCCCCACCCTTTTCCTGATTTATATCAACGATTTGTGTAATTTAAATATTAAACATGGCAAAATTATATCGTATGCAGATGACACGGCGTTAATATTCACCGCTAAAACAAATAGTGAATTGTACGAATATGCTCAAATAGGTTTCAATACTGTGTATAATTGGCTTCAAAGCAACTTACTAACACTAAATGCCGACAAGACAAAATATATCCACTTCTGCATCCGCAAACCGCATCTTAATATTACTAACTCTCATCTGTATGCCCATCATTGCGGACTCCGCTCAGTCAACGTATGTAAGTGTCCTTGTATCCTCAAAACATGTAACATAAAATATCTCGGGGTTCTAATAGACGAGTCGCTCTCATTTAGACCACATATTGACAGTTTGGTTACAAGAGTGCGCAAATTAATATTTGTTTTTAAAAAATTGCGAGTAATTGCAGATAGGAAACTAGTGTCACAAATTTACCTGGCCCTAGGTCAATCTGTAATACAGTACTGTATTACTTCATGGGGTGGAGCACCAAAAACTTACTTACTACCTCTTGAAAGAGCACAGAGAGCAATTTTAAAAGTAGCAAACTTCCATCCCTTTCTCTATCCTACAGCTCTGCTATACAAATCCTGTAACGTGCTGACTGTTCGCCAGCTTTTCATAACGCACTTGGTATTAAAACAGCACACCATGCTTTCCTATAACATCCAAAGCACTAATAAGAGACGGAATGATATTGTATGTGAGTCAAATGCATCCTCTAAATATGTTTTTGTAAACAGATTCTATACATTTTTAGGCCCATTTCTATACAATAAATTAAATAGGAAATTAAGTATCTATAAATTAAATAATTACGTCTGTAAAAAGATTATTCTGCAATTTTTACTTAGCTTATCATACAGTGAGACAGAGGATTTACTCATTGTCTGTAAATAAAACATGTTAGTTTTTAAGATAATATCAGTTTTTAATTAGTCTTCTCAGTTTTAATTTTGTATTTTTATATTTTAAAATTCTAAGCACCTTTCTAGCCTGAAACACAGGTTCTACCTAGTTCAGGCAAATGAGCAACTGTGTCCTCTACATATAATTGTTAAGGTATATTATTGTAAATCTGCACCATTTTTATAAATAAACGATATTTTATTATTATTTATTTATATTATTTATTTCAGCAGGTTGCCATATCAGAAAAATTAGACATTACACAGGACATCACAACAATTACAAAATTCAATTAATTAAAATTCATTATTATTAAACCACTCAGTCAATTAAAATTCATTTCAGTAGTCTCCTATATGCGGCACTATATGTAACTTGTCTGTCACAGCAGTGCCGCACATAAGGACAGTCCACCCTATTAGCTATCATTTTCAGAACGGTATTGGAGCTGGCCCGCACTCTACGCACGAGTGATGCGCAGCGCTTCCGCATGGTCGCATGAAAACATTCTGTGCGTGCCAATGCGAACATACCTGAAGCGCTGCAGTAGCGGGGCAGACCCAAAACCGCCCTGAAAGCGTTATTAAATTGGACACGAAGGGTACTGTATCGTTTCTGCGTGTAATTAGCCCACAGGCTGCATGTGTACATAGACGTGCAATATGCACGGAAAAGAGTTACTTTCACGTCATCCGAGCACCGCGCGAACCTGCGGGCCAGCATATTAGCTCTCTTAGATACAGCCCTTCGTTCCCGTTCCAAGTCAGCATGGTCCCTGAGGTCAGCCGTGACTATATGCCCTAGATATTTAAAGTGATACACCCTGTCTAAGGGTACATTATTAAGGCGCACCTGTGGTACATTGTCCGAGCATCGCGCACTACTGGCCTCAAAAACCATGTACTGACTTTTCTTGACATTATATACAAGTCCATGTTTAATAGCGTAATCCTCACATATCGCTATCAACTTCCTCAAGCCACAGATCGACGCGCTCAGCAGAACCATGTCGTCAGCATAGCTTAAGTTATTGACACAAGTATCATCTATGTGACAGCCGACATGCTGACTGCTCAGCGCGACGATCAGCGCGTCCAAGTAAAGGTTGAATAGCGTGGGTGATGTCAGTCCGCCCTGTCTCACCCCGCATTCCAGCCGATATGGCTCCGACAGTGCCCCCGCCCATCTGACGCTGTTGACTTGGTTCGTATACCAATACTTGAGGATGGTTACAAGTTCTCGTGGTAGGTCGGTACTCTCAAGTTTTTCCCACAAAAGATCATACGGCACCAAATCAAAAGCCCTGGACAAGTCGAGAAAGCAAGCATATACCGGGGTTTTACGGTCATTATAGTATCTGACGGTAGTAATAAGACACAGTATGGCAGTTTCCGTTGATAACTGCGGTCTAAATCCAAACTGCCATGGTTATCGTGCAGAGTTATATATTTACTAAGCTGTGTATTAAGCAGACCGTCAAACACCTTCGCTGTAACCGTAGCCAGAGAAATGGGCCTGTAGTTGGTTTTATCAGCTACGTCACCGGTTTTATCTTTAACTACAGGCACAACCACAGTTTTCATAAGATCCGGTGGAAGATTCGAATGAATATCTTAGGAGATAACATAGTTTTAAAATAAATCCGCACGGCCGCCGGTAGCTCTGCGAAGTTCACTATACTTAATTCCACTCTTACTGGTCATAGCGTGACGTTCCTAAAATAGCTTCTTACAGTAAGTATTAATGTAGTAAGTAATAATCATAAGTACCTAATGGAATATAGGTTTTTCCTGAAATTAACGCGGGTGAAACCGCGGGGCACTGCTATATTGTAATAAGCTTCACTTAACATTTAGTGTTTATTTAATGTCAATCGGTTCATAAATAAAAAAGTTATGTCAATTTAAAGAATCACGGCGAATATTTGTTAATGTATTCTATCAGAGTACGTACACGCCTCGCGCCTGCGCGTCGTGGCTATATAAAGCGTGCTGAGTGCCGCACCGCTACCATCAAGCCCGGTTAAGCAGTCGACAACCTCATAGGTTGAACTGCGAGATGCCATTCAAAAAAAAAAAACGCGCCGCTGCCATAAGGATTCAGTTATTCGTAGCTCCTGGACTACCAGCACATAAAATAAAATTAAAAGTAGGCGTACCCATAATGCTTCTTAGAAATTTAAGCCCCCCAAAACTTTGCAATGGCACCAGATTAAAAGTGACCAATTTACAACGAAATCTGATAGAAGCAGAGATTTTAACATGGTGTGGAAAAGGTGAGCGTTTTCATTCCTCGGATTCCTCTCATTCCAAACAATTTTCCATTTAATTTTAAACGAGTCCAGTTTCCAGTCAGCCTATGTTTTGCGATGACAATTAATAAAGCCCAAGGTCAGACGCTGAAAGTTGTGGGTGTAGATCTAAGTATCAGCTGTTTCTCGCACGGTCAGTTGTATGTGGCTTTGTCACGGGTTAGCAATCCTAGGAGCCTGTATGCTTTCATCCCCGATGGCCATACGTCAAATATCGTATACAGAGAAGCATTACTGTAAAGTAAATTTTTAGCTACCCAAACGACGGTATCTGAAATTCGAAATATGCTGCCCGAAAAGTCACTATTCCACGCGGACGAAGTCGCGGGCACAGCTAGTATATATGTATATATTGGTTTCATTACCTCAACCTTACAATGTCACTCATTGACAACGTGATTATTTCCATGGGTCATGTGATGGGTCCGCCGTTGTATAAGTTGGTGATTAGGTACATTGATTCAAGTGGGTTATGTGGCGCAGACATTAATGCTGGCAACGTGAGAGCTACGGAGACGATTGTGACAATAATGGATTCGCATAATAATTCAGATGTCTACGTTAAGCTTTTCACGTTATGTGAAGTTACATAGATATTTCTTTCGAGTCTAAAAATGTATGAGAAAGAAGCAGTGCTTGGTGCTTCTATTTCTACTAAAATAAATCTAACAATATCAACACTGAAATTGTAGTGTGAGTTGATTTTTCAATCACCACTCAAGTATTTATGTAACCAGAAATAAAATTGAGCTTCAATATAACTGACACTGCCTGTACTGCTCTCAAATAATTTTAATTATTTTTAAATGGTATCGTTACGGAGATATACGATGGCAATGACGTGATAGTTTACAAATCAAATACAAGTCATAATAAAGCTATAGTCATTATATTACTTCAAGCTGCAAATCATTGTTTCGTAACGGTAAGTACAAATATAAACGGGATTACGGTATGTATAGACGTGAAAATGAACGACGAGACTAAACATGAAACATCACATATTCAAACACTATTTATCATCCAAGATGTATATTTAATTACTACTCTGGCGAGAGTTAATGTGAATATTATTAAATTATGACTTCGGAATTCATTTTCAAATGTCTGCCGGCTTTAAACTTCCTTTGTTGATTCATTTAAGAATCACACTAATATTATAATGGCGAAAGTTTGTGAGTGTGTGTGTGTGTGTGTGTGTGTGTGTGTGTGTGTATGTGTGTGTGTGTGTGTGTGTGTGTGTGTGTGTGTGTGTGTGTATGTGTGTGTGTGGGTGTGTGTGCGTGTGTGTGTGTGTTTGTATGTTTGTTACTTCTTCACGCTCAAACGGCTGGACTGAATTTAATGAAATTTGGCACACAGATTGTTTATAATCAGGATTAACACATAGAATACTTTTTATCCCGATATTCCTACGGTTCCTACGGTATATCTGGCATGGCTGGCACGACTTTTGACAACTTTCTCGCATGCGAGTAGGGATGTGATATTGTCGGACATAATAATCATAGTACTTATTTAAAACAATAAATAAATAAATTGTTTATTGGGTCTCAAACAGTTACATTTGCAGATGTGATTGAGACAGCCCCAGTAAGTAATTAATAATACTTGTGTTGGGGTTATCTCGCTCTTTCCCTTAATTGATAGCTTATAGCCTATTGAGACTCTGTAACAATTAAAATTAAACTAATAAAACTAATTCAACTAATTTAGAAACAAAGAGAAAAAAATTACAAAAAGTAATTAGCAGCTCTGTGTATTGTGCAATTGTGAGTATGTGTTAGTGTGTCTGTAGTAGTGTGTGATCGTGGGTTTGTCTGTGTGTGTGTGTGTTTTGTGTGTGTGTGTTTTATGTTTGTGTGTTTTAGTGTGTGTTTATGTATGAGTTTACGTGTTTGCTGATAGTGCTATTATAAATCGAAGATAAACATACAATTAGGTGATCACAATGTATAACATTATGATAAAGAAGAGAAGGGTTCATGTTAGTCTGACTAGAATATGCTCTGTTTCTTTATAATTTAGAGTTTTTAACCACTCTGTTATAACTTTTTTGCATTGATGCGAGACCTCATGGTGGAACTTAAGTTTAGCGTTAATTTTGTTGTATTAGGTCATCCCACTTCCAGTGTCATATTTTTTTATTATTATTATTTTACAAAAACTGACTACTATACTATATAACCTTGTGACACTAATCAATAATCTCCACCACTATTAATCACTCGCTCCCAGACTGCTGGCAAATCTTGAACACCATTTAAAGTACCACTTTCATTTAATTCATCAATAATGCTCTTTAGTTTAATATCTAACTCCTTTTTGCTATTGTATCGAGTACCCGACAATTTCCTCTTCACATGGCCAAAACAATTTAAATCACAAGGATTCATATCCGGGGAATATGGCGGATGAATAATTTCAATCCATCCTTTATCTTCAATTAAATTCTGAACTATTTTTGATTTATGCGGTCTGGCGTTATCATGTAAAATTATAGGACTCGTTATATGATGTTCGTCTGCCCAAATAGGAATATTTTCTTCTAAAAATGACTTATATCACTCTCCAGTCATAGTTGTATTTTCATCATAAGTTCTCCAAAAAGCAATGCCTCTGACATCCATAGCTACTATTAGTAGTATTTTTCGTTCATGTAACTCTGCACGTAGTAAATGTTCAGCTGAAGTGCCCGGTTCCACCCAACATCGTGACTGATGTCTTTGACGAGGAGTACAAAATTCGACCCAAGTTTCATCAAGGCATATGAATCTATTAAGTATATTTTTCTTACGGCGATACCACGATAAATGGCTACGCGCAGTTTCATAAAGAAACTCCTTCTGATCCGTGGTCAGAGTGTGGGGCACCCACACTGCACTTTTATTGACCAAACATAAATCCTCCGTGAGTACTCTATGTATAGTGGAATGAGGAATGTTAAGTTGAGTGGAGAGATCACTGACACTGACCCTACGTGACTGACGAAGTGCTTCCTTGATTTTGTCCCTTGCTTCTAATCTAGTCGATGATAATGATCGATGTGCTCGCGGCTCATCTTCAGCTGTGGTTCTTCCTTGTTTGTACATTTCAAGCCATCGCTGTACGGTTCTTTTATTTATGGCGTTACGACCAACACACTTTACCAGTAAGTCGTGCGCAACTCCTCCAGAATAGTTGAGTAAAGCACAAAACTTTAGAAATATACATTAATAGATTTTTTTAAATCTTCCATTTTAAATCAATGCACGTCTTGACAATACAACACACCAAATTAAACTAACATGATTGTACAAGACAACACATGTATTAACTATTGCATACCATTGCGCAATACATAAATATTGGAAATAAAAAATATGACACTGGAAGTGGGATGACCTAATATATGTAGGCTAATTGGCATACATACTGACGCCTTGCAAAAACCAATTAATTTAATTTATCAATTTAATCAATTTACTTATAATTATTACTCCGAGTCTTCGTAAATTGGCAAATTTATGTCATCCAAGTCTTTTTGTTGTCGTACTTTTCTAATAACGTTCAGTATATTTACATAAGTTACTGAACGTTTTTCTTCTGGCACTCGATCCAGTTCAAAAGCGACCAGTCTTGCGAACGTAACATAGCGTGGGTCGCTAGGTCTTGGTTGGTTAAAATCCAACGGAGATAAATTGGAGACGTCACACCTTAAATCATTTGTGTCCCATATGCTCCGTTGATGTATGATTACACTCGTTAAATCTTCTGCAGAAACTTGTGTTTCTTTTGCTTTTTTTTCACAGACTTCTTCGTTTGACGATGCTTTCCTTTTACGACTTATGATTTAAACATGACATTGCATAATTTAACTTATAATGATAAGCTAATCCATTTAATTGACACTAACTATTATATTAATAGTAATTTATATTTGACAAAAGATAGATACAATCGTGTTATGTACTATCTTTCTACCTATCTCAAAAGACAGATAGCTATGTCGCTATCATATTTTTTTTCTATTTCAGCCAAAAATTTGGCTAAACAAATTGCTCCTTTTGAGCAATGCAAAGGCATTTCAAACCATTCTGTCAATAATTTGCTTAAAATTAATGACATTAATCATCATTTAAATTAGAAATTAGGACAATAGAGGCAACCTCTAGCAAAAATGTAAGTAATAAGTCAAATGAAAGTGTAAAAAAATTAAACAGTATCAATCTGGTGCATCAAAACATTCAAGGATTTTTAAACAAAGACTTAGAAGTAGAATTATTCCTGAATTGTTACAACGTAGATATTCTTTGTATGACAGAACATTGGCTTAAAAGCCACCAGTTCATGTTCAATTTTAGTAATCACCAGGTTGGTAGTTCATTCAGCAGAGTAAATGCTATACATGGTGGCTCATTAATTTTAGTACATAACCAGCTAAAATTTAAGGACCGAAAGGACATTGTGAGCCTCTCTGTTGAGCGGACAATTGAAATAGCCTGTATAGAATTGGAGCAGTTCATTATATTAAGTGTATACAGACCTCCTTCAGGATTGTATGATTGTTTTGAAAAGGTTATGGATGAAGTGTTGCACAAAATCTGTAATACAAACAAGTCCATCATCACTTGCGGTGATTTCAATGTTAATTTGTTAGAAAATTCTGGGTTAAGTACTAAAATCATAAGTTTGTTTCAGTCATACAATCTTGTTAACCTATTTTTGGAGCCCTCTAGAATAACTCCTACTAGTGCCACATGCCTAGATAACATTTATACAGATATTATACCAAACCACAAAGAAATGATTAATTTAATAGACTCAGATCATTGCGGACAGCTGATCACTATTCCAAATCAAAACAAAAAAGTTATTAAAAAAGATATCACTGTTAACCCAAAAACAACTAAACGCTTAGAAACATTTAAAACTAAACTCCTAAGTAAATTACCACCTCTGTTGACTAATGATGACCCTAACAAACAATATAATGATTTTTTTAATATGTATTGCACACAATTTGATAAAACATTCATTCCAAAGACATTATCAGTCAATAGTAACGCTTCCTTCAGTGACTGGGCCACCATTGGTATACATAAAAGTAGAAAACGACTTTATGAATTATATGATGAACGGATTTGTATAAACACTACTGAATTTAATTTATATGTTAAAAATTACTCTAAAATATTTAAAACAGTCTGTAGTATAGCCAAGTCACTTTATTTGAGTTCAAAAATTAAAAATAGTAGTAACATTATTAAAATGACTTGGAATGTCATTAATAGCGAAACAGGAAGGTCTTGCAACCGAAGTAGTGACTACAGCCTTGCTATTGATGACAATGTAATTAGATCAGATTCTCAAGTCGCCGCGGCCTTTGAAAATTTCTTTTCAGAGATTCCCGTGTCAACAACTAAATCTCTAAGCTCGTCACCCACTGCTGCAGAGTCTTTACTTAAAGAAAACGTAAAAGTTGGTGATTCTGAATTTCACTTTCAATAGTTCACCTGTACAGATGTAATTAAAACTTTTCACATGTTAAATGTTAAAAAGACTGCAGATCTATGGGGTAATTCTGTGGATGTTGCTAAGTCAATTATAAACATTGTAGCACCTACTTTAGCTGTTATATTTAATAATTGTATTGATCGTGGTGAGTTTCCTGATCTTATGAAACATAGTAAAATCATACCATTGTTTAAATCGGGTAGTACATCAGACCCTACTAATTATAGACCTATTTCAGTACTACCTACCTTTAGTAAAATTTTTGAAAAGCTTATTTTAAACCAAATGCAAAGATTTTTTAACAAAAATAAATTACTGCATAACAAACAGTTCGGTTTTACAAGGGGTCGTTCAACTACTGATGCCGGAGTTGAACTTTTAGGACATATTTATAATGCATGGGAGGACAAATGCGATGCTTTGGGCATCTTTTGCGATTTGTCCAAGGCATTCGATTGTGTTCTTCATGAAACATTAATCAGGAAACTTCACTACTACGGAATTCGGAACGCCTCTCTGGATCTTCTTACTTCTTACTTGAGTGATAGGATTCAGAGAGTTGATGTTAACGGAAAAAGGTCACCCGGATCTGTAGTAAAAATGGGGGTCCCCCAGGGCTCAATTCTTGGCCCATTTTTATTTCTTATTTATATAAATGACTTGCCTTACCTCATAAGGGACGAACATGATATAGTGTTGTTTGCAGATGACACTTCACTTTTATTTAAACTCAAACGTCAGCAGCTGGTTACTGACAATATAAATAGTGCCCTCGCAAAAGTAGTTAACTGGTTTAATGTTAATAACCTACTTCTTAACGAAAAAAAAACGAAATGTATTAAGTTTACGATACCAAATGTTAGACAAGTAGAAACTAGTGTTCTTATAAAGGGTGATGAGTTAAAACCCGAAAATACCACAGTATTCTTAGGCATAACTTTGGATGCCAAGCTTCAATGGGGCCCCCATATAGATAAATTGTCAAAAAAGCTTAGCTCTGCAGCATACGCCGTTAGGAAAATTCGTGACTTAACTGATTTAGAGACAGCCCGTTTAGTTTACTTTAGTTATTTTCATAGTGTGATGTCATACGGTATTCTGTTGTGGGGAAATGCCGCCGATATTCAGACAATTTTTATTTTACAAAAAAGGGCAATTCGTTCGATTTATAAATTAAGTCCCAGACACTCCCTCAGAGACAAATTTAAAGGGATTAATATAATGACTGTGCCTTCTCAGTACATTTATGATAATCTTTTGTATGCACATAAAAATATTAATCTGTTTAAAAAATACAGTGATATCCATAATATTAATACTAGGAACAAACACAAATATGTTGTTCCTACAACAAGGCTTAAGAAAATAGGTGGCTCGTTTAGATGCCAATGTATACATTTTTATAATAAACTTCCTAGCCACATACAAGAACTAAGTATTAATAAATTCAAATCTTTCATAAAGCTAAAACTATGCCAGAAAGCCTATTATACTGTAAAAGACTATATTGAGGACAAAAAAGCTTGGGATTGAGCTGCTCCAATAGGTCTAGACAGTGAATGTTGTTTATTTTTTATTTTGCTGATTTACACTTTGGTTTTTTTTTTTTTCTTTCTTTCTTTCTAAATATCTATTTATATACAGAATGACATGAACATTTACTGTTTAAAGTCTTATATTATTTTAATTATTGTGAATGTGAGGACTATGTGGGTCATTGTTTCCGTTTTAATCATGGTCTGGCAGTTTGAGTGGTGTATGCGGTCTACACAAATGTCCTGTCCCTGGTATTGCTCGTCGAATCGTTGAGCTCCTTAAGTTCTGAGTTGAGCTGCACGGTTACTGACGAATGCGTGCACTGACTGCACAGGTCCACTCAGTGTGGTTCTTTCCTCAAAAGACCACTTCAGACACCAATCTACATGGTCCTCAAAGATTATATCCGGATTTTTATATACACATTGACATTGATGAATTTTATATAAACAATGACATGGATATTTACTTTGTAAAGTATCTTATTTTTATTATTATTACTGTGAGTGTGAAGACTATGTGGGTCATTTCTTTTTTTCGGTTTTCCTTCTTAGTTAGTTTTAATCATGATCTGGCAGTTTGAGTCATTTATGCGGCCTACCCAAATGTCCTTTCATTGGTATTGTTCGTCGAATCGTAAGGCTCCTCAAGTTCTGAGTTGAGCTGCACGATTTTTGACAAATGCGTGCACTGACTGGACAGGTCCGCTCAATCTGTGTGGTTCTTTACTCAAAAGACCATTTCAGACACTAATCTACATGGTCTTCACATTATCTGACCAAGATTATGTCTGGACTTTAAAAGAGACTGTGACCTCTGAGTTTGTTTCGGCCTTTCTTCTCAGAGTAGTCAGATAGGAAACGCCGACCTCATCTAGTTTAAAAAAATATGATTGACATGTAAAAGTGTTTGTACAAACCTACTTACAGAAAATAAATCATTTATCATTTATCATTTATCATTTATGATATTTTTTTCTAAAAATCTCGA
>OX451395.1:773201-808221 GCA_949629135.1 Eremobia ochroleuca | reverse complement strand
TGAAGTCGCATCTGCCCGATCTCTAAAAATAATAATCACAATGATAGCAACTACGAGGACTGCCTTTTGTGTCGTTTGAAATAAGTATAGACGATCTAATAGATTATTACCATTTATTGTTTTTCAAAGAGTTCTCCGCGGTTAAGCTACGCTTGCCGCGGTTGGTCTGTGGATGGGTGACCATCTTTACACCTTTACCGAGACCCCTCCGTGCCTCGGAAAGCACGTTAAGCCGTTGGTCCCGGCTGTCATTTGTAGATCTTTGACAGTCGTTACGGGTGTCAGAAGCCCGAAAATCTGACAACCAGTCTTACCTAGGGGTATCGTATTACCCAGTAACTGGGTTGTGGAGGTCAGATAGGCAGTCGCTCCATGTAAAATACTGGTATTCAGCTGCATCCGGTTAGACTGGAAGCCGACCCCAACATAGTTGGGAAAAGGCTAGGCAGATGATGATGACAGTTCTCCGCGATATTTAATTCACTTTTGCATGCGTTCGAACCAGTTTTTAAAACATTTATTCCACTCCGAAGTGGGGATAGTCAAAATGGCCGATTTGTATGCGTCAACAGCTTCTTCGGGTGAGCTGAAACGTTGACCACGAAGACTTTGCTTAATTTTGAGGAACGTAAAAAAATCTGTAAGGCGGGTGATCTAAAATTTCGACATTTTGGGTGCTCAATAACATCGTTTTACCGCGGGCGGTGTGCGAACTTGCATTGTCATGGTGCAGTATCATACGACGTCTTGATTTGTTTTTTTGACACTCTGTGATGACTTGTGGCAAACAAACAGTGGTATACCAGTCTGCGTTAACCGTCTTGCGATCTTCTAGTACAATAGTGGCGACGTGACCACCCTTTGCCACAAACGAGGCAACCATTTTTTGTTTTAAGTGCTCCGTGAGCGTATGACTTTGGTATGTTTTGGCTCATCTTGGAAAGCCCAGAAATTTGACTGCTGCTTAGAATCTGGATCGTAAGCATATATCCAAGACTCGTCACCACTAACCATATCGTAAACGTGTTTTGACTCTCCTCGGTTGAATCGCTGCAGAGTTTTGCAACACCATCTAACACGGGCTGCTTTTTGGTCGTCGCTAAGCAAATGTGGTATCCAACGAGAGATCAACTTTCTTACGCCGAGTTCTTTGTGCAGGATTTTTTGGATAGTAGTCCCTGAAATGCCCATGACGGCATCTATTTCACGGTATGTCACATGACGATCTTCGACGATTAGCTGCCGCACCGCGTCGATATTCTCTTGCGTCATGGCGGTTTTTGGACGACCTTCACGTGGCTTGTCACTGAAGCTAAAGTGCCCATGTAGAAATTCTAAATACCAGCGTTCTACAGTCGTAAGACATGGTGCTGCATCACTAAACACAGAAGTGATCTCCTCAAAGCACTGAAGTCGCGGTAATCCCCTTTGAAAGTTGTAGAAAACTATCGCAAGCATATTTTCCTTTCATATTTCCATTTTTACAACCGACTTGTCACCTTTGAATAGACGCTACAATAAAACTATTCGACCGATCAAAAAACATTATTTTGTTTTCGAATTCTAAATTCAAAAAGATGAAAAAGCCATATTTTTTTTTTTTTAATAATTGCGATAGGTTTGCAAACGACACGACTTAAAAGGCAGCCCTCGTATTTAAGTAAACATATAAAATAAAGGTCAGACTTAGCACTACATTTCAAGAACATATCATACAAGAAATGAGGAAACATGGGCGTTTTGTGAGCTGTCTTTTGTATACAGGAATATTTTTTATGCAGTGCGCACACTTTGACAAAATAAACTTAGATGAGTTTTGTTAAACACGTACTTTTTATTTTGATATGTCTTAGTACCAAAAAAATAAAGTTATCGATAGCGAAAGTTGTCTATTTTCAAACTGACTTTATGGCTACTCGCCGGCGCGTGGCGCAGCGAAACGCGCATAAGTACCTACTTATTAGCTGTGCGCTCGTTCGTTTTTCGTTCACAGGCGCAGTAGGTATTTCCGTGGGTTAAAATGTAGGTACAGATCGCTGAATTTATCAGGTTCGAACTAGACTTTTTTAAGATTAGGTCGTGATGTGAAGTTTTGAGGAGTAATTACAATTTTTCCTTCATACTTTCATGGGCAAATGGGTTCATGGGTGGCAATGGGTTTCATGGACAATGGCAAAAATCAAAATGCAGAAAATAAAGCAATAAAATTATGACACTTTTAAAAACTTAATAAAATTAAAATTATTGAAATTACATGCATACTTCTACATTAGGGCGTATTAAAAAAAATTTGAATCAACTAAGTATTTACAATAATGTTCAATCAAAAGTAACCTATTCGCTAAAATTGTTAATTAAAAATAATTGCTTACCCTACATCACACTAATCACTGTATTTTGGTCTGCCAGACCCTTGTGCGTGATTCGGGGTCCTGAACTGACCGTGATCAAGCAGCCTTTGATTGGCTGCTAAAATGGTCCTTACATTAGGGACCACGGGGTTAATTAAGGATACCACGGGCTCGCATTCGAGGTACGCTCTCCGACGTATACATCCTGCGAGCTGCTCGTAAACTTTCACCACTTAATAAATACACTCGCACCATCTCATAAAACCCGCGCTTGCTAAAGTCCGACATCGTGACCGGTAGGTACGAGTTCGACACACGCGCGACATGGGGGTTGCGAGGGAAAGCGATTGGACGCGAGGTCACGATAGCGCATGCGATGAGCAGACTGTCGGGACTCGGGCGCCCGGCACTCCGCACCACTCTGCTGCCGGGAGTAGTGGGTTTTACCCCGATGCAACACGGCGGTATTGCATCGGGGTAAAACCCACTACTCCCGGCACGTGCACCAACGTGCGCGCGCGCCTATTGTTTTTATTACGAATAGACAGTGTCCATATTTTGCTGATAAAAGGACGGATAAAAAAATTAAAACAGTTTTGAACAAATAATGGAAATGTGTTCTATTACTAATACTGAATCTCCACAATTTTTTTGCGCACTCCTTAAAAAATATTCCTGTATTTGCCGTTCGAAAAATGCTGATTTCTATGATGAAGTTGAATGAACGATTTTGAGAGGATCTGTGACAGTTACCTGGTATCGGAAGATGTCGTTGTGCACGTAGTACTTCTTGGGCGACTGCGCGGCCAGCACAAAGGTCTGCGTGAAGCGGCGCATGGGCGCACCGCCGTTGCTGAGCTCGCCCGTCACCTGCACCACCACGCCGTTGCCCAGCGTGGCTTGCGCGTCCACCTGAGTACCAAACAATCCTAATTAGCAGATGCTTACGTCGTTTTATTATAAATGTCATAAAATATATACATTTATGTTATCTAGTTTATGGTCATGATTTATCTCAAAATTTGAAAATACCTATAATTAGATAAATAATCCTACTTCCTTTTCATAGAACGCCTATTTCTTTGTAAGATTAGTCTGCTGAATCCTTTCCAATCCGGTTTTCGTCCTGGTCACAGCACCACTACAGCCTTAGTTAACCTCACTGATGACATACGCTTAGGCATGGACGGAGGAAATCTGACAGTTCTTTGCTTACTAGATTTTACTAATGCATGCTTAGCTCGCTTAACATATCTCCAACGGCGATTGACTGGCTCCGTAGTTACCTGTATGGTCGCTGGCAATATATAAGGTCCCATTAAAATAGATGGACAAACTTTTAGAAATCATTCAGACCACCAAAATAAGGACAACGGTAAGAAAATATATAAGAAAAACGCATTAGATACTTACAAGAAAAATAATCAGCTAACGAAAATACTTCAATGTGCGCCGGCAATTTATTATTTTAGGTCAAAATAAAATCACATTAATCAGTGTTTTTTTTTTTTTTATTTGCTTGGATATCTCTGGTTAGACCTACTGAGCGCTGTGTTAAAATTTGTCCAACTATTTTAATGGGACCCTGTATGTGCATAGAAAGAAGTCGTGCTCTTCGTGGTGTTATACTTCCGCCGGTGTACCTCAGGGTAACGTGTTATACTTCTGCCGGTGTACCTCAGGGTAGCGTATAATCTTCTTTACTTTTCACAATATTAATAAACCATATTTCCAAAAAGCTGCCCAGTCGGATATAGCTGATGCCATTCATATAATTAACAAGGATTCGGTTTCCATTTGCGAGTTGAGTGAGGCACATAGGTTGCAGGTTAAGCCATCGAAGACTCTGGTCATTGTTGTTGGCAGCTCAAGGATGATCCCGAAGAGAAACTGGTCGCAGCTTGCCCAGGTTCAATTTAACGCTACTGCTATGCCAGACAGTGAAGAGGTTAACCACCTTGGGGTTTGGATCGACAAACATCTTGCTTGGGGTCCTCAGCTATAGGACGTAAGAGCGGTTTCGCACTACGTCCGATCCGAATCCTATCAGAATCCGTGAAAATACGGTCTGGAGTAGTCGTAGAACTATTTATATCGTAGTTTACGCACTAGATCCGACTTCCGTCATCCGATTTCTTTCCGTCGTCCGTGAATCTCCATTTCGGAGATCATTGGCGAACCGATGTAGCCATAGTATTATTTGTATGAAGAGTTGCGCATTGCGTCCGAACCGAATCCGAGCTGCATACCGCCGAATTGAAAGGACTCGTGATCAACGACGTAAACTTTCTGCTGTGGTTTTGCGTAAAATGACATCACCGATTTGGATCGGAGGTAGTGCGAAAAGCAATATCCGAATTTTCTAGATCTGTATTTTCACGGATTCGGATCGGACGTAGTGCGAAACCGCTCTAAGTCGCAAAATGTTTTCATCGGTAAGTCCATGAGACGATTGCGGAACTTTCTTCCAACTGCCACTTAAACTGCTCTTGTACAGACGCCAGCACATCAAGCTACCCAAAACTGTCAGATTTTCCTAATCAACTTTAAACCTTATGCTTTAGCGATAAAGTTGAAAATCTATTAAAGAAATCTGACATATTGTAGTAGCTTGATGTGCTGGCGTCTGTACAATCCAATTTACTTTCCATCCTTGACTACGCTAATGTAAGTTATCTCGATCTCACCAAGGCACAACTAAATAAAGAACAATGGCCAATTTCTATAGGAGCTGGACCTTACTTTTATTTTACATGTCCCAAAATAAGCTTCATCTAGATTGGTTTGTTCTTATGTTGGAAACATCATCCCGTTTGAAAATAATTTCTAAATAGCCACATTTTTTTTGTAAAAGTGTCAATTATATTGTTGATGTTACAATCAACAACTACCTTTGATCCGACTGTTGCGTAGCTTACAAGTATACTTAGCGATAAGCAAAGAGGGTAATTAGCGATCTAGTTTCTATTTGTTACGATTTCTCTTAAAGAATTTCCCAAAAAATAGGGCATCTGTCAAGGCGTTGGTACGCTTTGACAGTTGCCCTATTTCCTATTTTTTGGGAAAACGTCACTTGTCGATGACAAATGACGTTTCATTGTACGTAATTGAACTAAACGCTTTCACTTAATTATCTTTTATGACAAAGATCCAATGCATAATAAATCAGCATAGTAGTGATATCGTGCCTAAATACTAATTTAATTGAATAACAGTTAACAACTATTCAGAAAAAAATGAAATTCATAGTCTTTGAATAGCAAGTCATTTCATACGCGAAATGAATCGTCAATAGGTGCGTTCTGAAACTATTATTCGAAAATAATTTAGAAAAAAAAAAGAAAAACTAAAATAAGGATAACTTTTTTTTGTGGCCACTTAAAAAGATTTTTCTTGTGTTTTTTATGACCTTAAAAAATAAGGCTATTTTTCATACATATAGCATATAGGGACACTATCGTTTCGTCGCCAGGTACGTTTTGGCCAACCTTCTTTGAGCGACTTCAAAACTTTTGCATAAGATTTATAAAGGAGGTGGGTTGATAAGGGCCAATTTTCGCCTATCAGCCACTTGATGTGACATATATCGTCGACCGTAGGTTCAATTGCTGTAAGGGACAAAATACGATTTTTCAGGAGAGGCCGACAAAGTTTTTTTTCGGACTAAATCGCCCATAACTTTTTTTGTTATTAACCTTTTTCGGGTCTGATTTCACACATAAACTTGTATTTTAGTGCTCTATCTACATGTGTAACATTTATTTAAATGAGTTAGCTATTTAAGAAAATAGATGTCCCTTACAACAACGTATTTTGTTAGTAATGTCCCTTACTGCCCAAGTATCTTGTAGTCCCGTCCCTTACATTAAATTGACCTCTACGTTGGATCCAATCTATTAATGAAAAAATAGTGTAAAGGACATGTTGAACAAATTTATGAAAAAAATACAATGTAAAGAGATTTTTGACAGAAAATGAAGTACACACTTTTGACGTACGGATATCTTAAATTTGGAAATCGTTATAAGAAATCATTTAAAAGACATGAAAATGTATTAGAACCGTGTGTGTGCTTTTTTGTATGTCGCTTACATGCAATGTTTGTACATTGTAATAGCAAATTTGTATTAGTTTGAATAAAACAATTTTTATTTTATTGTATAAAAATTGTTTTATTAATAATTGTTTTATTTATGTTACCATTTTTTTAATAATTTGATTTTAATAAACATCTTATTAAAATCAAATTATTAAAAAAATGGTAACAATTTTACCTATACTTACTTTGAATTCTTATTCAAATAAAAGAGTAACTGCAAAAACCGCGCACAATCCCGACCAAACATGTAGCTGAAGTTCCAAACGTTTGAATTCCAAAAGTAGAAAAGGCTGCTCTACTACTTTCTTATATGCAAAAAATCGAAATAATGAAAGATATATTGAATAATAAACCTTAATTACGATTAATAAGACATATCATTGTAACATATTGTTATTATTGCATTAGAAAAAAAATATAGAGTGATTATCTAAATAATAAAAAGGGAACAATTTAATCAGATTACATTTATAAAAAACAACAAAAATAATGGCTTTTTGGCAAATTTAAGTTGTCTGGCCCCTTGAAACTTTTTGAAAAATTTCTGGAATATCAACTAAAGAGTGCCGAATGATTTTCGAAAATATTTATCATCCGGCAACTACCCCTTCTAATGGTTATTTATAAAAAACAACAAAAATAATGGTTTTTTAGCAAAAATAAGTTCTCTGGCCCCTTGAAACTTTGTAAAAAATTTCTGATAAATCAATTAAAGAGTGCCGAATGATTTTCGAAAACATTTATCATCCGGAAACTACCACTTCTATTGCTTATTTTATAAAAAAACAACAAACATAATGGTTTTTAGCAAAATTAAGTGCTCTGGCCCCTTGAAACCATGTGAAAAAAATCTGGAAAATCAACTACATAGAGCCGAACAATTTTCGAAAAAATTTTTCATGCGGAAACCACCCCTTCTATTGTTTATTTATAAAAAATAACGGCTTTTTGGCAAAACTAAGTGCTCAGGTCCCTTGAAACTTTGTAAAAAAATTCTGATAAATCAACTAAAGAGTGTCGAATGATTTTCGAAAACATTTATCATCCGGAAACTACCCCTTCTATTGCTTATTTATAAAAAAAAACAACAAAAATAATGGCTTTTTGGCAAAATTAAGTTCTCTGGCCCCTTGAAACTTTGTAAAAATTTTCTGGAATCAACTACAGAGTGCCAAATAATTTTCGAAAACATTTATCATCCGGAAACTACCCCTTCTATTGTTTATTTATAAAATATAACAAAAGTAATGGCTTTTTGGTGCTCTGGCCCCTTGAAACTTTGTAAAAAATTTCTGATAAATCAACTAAAAAGTGCCGAATGAATTTCGAAAATATTTATCGTCCGGAAATTAACCCTTCTATCATTTATTTATAAAAATAATGGTTTTTTAGCTAAATTAAGTACACTGGCTCCTTGAAACCTACTACCCTACTACAAAGTTTCAAAGGGCCAGAGCACTTCGTTTTCCCAAAAAGCCATTATTTTTGTTGTTTTTAACGACAGATGAACTCGCACTGATACCACATTTTTATGCCCGCGCGCTGCTTTCGCATTGGTACTATCCTCTCTTTTGCACACAGAAAGACGTTGTGAGATAGAAAAGGATGGTAATAGTGCAATAATTCGATTCAAATAGGTGTAACGTTGACACTGCTTAAAGTATGACAATGCAAATTGGGGTAAGGGACAACTATGTCAAAACTCGTGCAATCCATTTAAAGTATGGATGATATTTATTTTTTGAGACAACAAAGACATTAGTGTAAGGCCAGTTTTATTATTGTTTCTTAAAAAATAAACCATGTAATGGTAATTCGTTGATTGGGAAGACCCTTACCTTATTTGAAGTGGATTGGCGGCGATAATTACACCATTTCAAGTTCCTATATTGCATAGTTTTTCAGATACATTGTTATTATGGGGCTGATTCTAAATTTGGATCCAAAAATCATTAGAGTAAGGGACATTTTTTTTAAGTTAGAATTTTTTTATATTCACCATTCGATAGAGCGAAAAATTCTGAACAAAACTGTATACTCAACTCATTTTGGGTATTTTGTCCCTTACAGCAATTGAACCTACGGTCGACGATATTTGATTTCATAGTGCACCTCATAACAAATATGAAAATCAATTATTTTCAATAAAAATTCTGCAATTCATGGTATTTATAAATAAAATAAATAATTACGTAGGTATTACGAACATTTATTAATATAAATATTACTGTTATTCGTTTTAAAATGAAAAATAAATTGTAATCAGAGCACTAAATGCAAGAATAAGATGAAAGGAGTTTATTACTACCATTATTTCAATATAGCTTCAACGACCCACCTGATTTTGGTCACAAGACTTGATAGCATAGAATAAAAAAATATATATCTTCAACTATACAAATGAATTTAAAAATAGTCAGAAACCGAAACTTTTTTTTTCGAGTGTGTGATGGGCGAAAAATGGGCCTTATCAACCCACGTCTTTTGGCCTGCGCAAATATGATCATATTTACGAATTTCGTACTAAGCTCAAGTGGCTTCCCATACGTCTTCGCCGGAATTCTCATATCTTGTTTTAGCTCTACAGTATTTTGTGTAATCCTACAACCCTCTCTTCGTTTCAAATTTCTTCATGACACACATAATAGATATCTGAAATCATCGGAAAATTTGGGACTAGAGATTTCGATACATTCCACGAGTTTCAATGACAAATCTTTTACCGTTCAAGCTGTACGATTATGGGATGACTTTTCCATGGCGGTGAGGAGTGCTCAATCTTGACTAACTTTTAAAATAATTAATTAACTTGTAACTTTACAATCATTATATCAGGTTGGCACAAAAGTAATGAGACACTTGGTTTACGTTTTATATTTTTTATTATTATTAGAATACAAAAAGCTTAGTCAATGATGTAATCACCATTAGCATCTAAGACTTCTTGCCAATGATGCGGCAAAGTTTCGATGCCTTTCGCCCGGAACTCTGATGGCTGTTCCTCGAAAACTTTGATCAAATCCGCCTCTACATCAGAGATTTCATTAAATAGTTTACCCCGCAAATGTTGTTTCAGGGCTCTAAACAGATGATAGTCTGATGAGACGAGGTCTGGGGAATAAGGTGGGTGGGGTATCGTCTCCCAGCCCAAGTTCTTCAATTGTTGGCGAACGGCAGATGCGACGTGAGGTCGAGCGTTATCGTGTATTAAAACTACATTGACTCCTCTTAGTCGTTTTTTCTTGATAGCAGCAGATGGTTTGGTGATCTGGGTTGAATCCAACCTTATCCTAACCTTTTATTTTGTTGCCATAAGGATGAACGATGTTTTGCTTTAAATCGATTTTTTATTCGATTCACAGATCGAATCCCGTGCTCTTGAATCGAACTTCTAAAAATTCATTCAAAAATCTTAATAAAAAAAAAATTAAACAATATTTAACACCTTTATTTTGTGACTTATTTACAGTTGCCAGTCAGGTAGGTACGTCTAAACTTTTAAGGATCTTTTTTTAAACTTCGATTTTTTATACACAATTAACTGTTAGTGTTTTCCCGAAAATCTGGAAATAAATTTCCTGAGGCCGCCATTTTGATGATTTTAAAAAAAAGCTTCGATCAGGCACTAGATTATCTATTAAATTAACTTTTTTTTTTGTCCGATTGATTTTAGGTGAATCTCCAAGGATTTGTGATGATCACCGCAAGGCACTCCTTATGGAACAGGGTCCAACACAAACAGCTATAACTTTTTAAATTTTTTTTTTTTTGTTCAAATTTTCGTGAAGTCGAGTTGAAACATAATATGATGATGTCATATTGTTACTTTCATTAAATACATTGAGTTACTGACAAGAAAAAAATATTGCATTTTTTCATGCCTCTGACTACCCCTAACCCCTTAACGAGTAAACTGTAAATCAATAATTACGCATCAATTTTTACATCACGGTAAAGTAGGTATGGTTTATTGCGCGCGCGCGCCATCGCTTTGGCGGCTCGGCGGGATGTTTTATTTTGTCAGTTCGCGCCGACAGAGAACAAACACCGCCTGCGGTAGGCTACTAGGATACTAGGCGCGCAGAATTACGGAAGAGATATATCGTGAAATTGGCAAGTAACATAGAAAGTTATTGACCTACGTAGTGCGGTGACACGTTTGTTATGATTTGAATTTAAGAAACCGAAAATTTGGTATCAATTCTTATTATTTTATTCTTAGTATTTTATTTCGAGTTGAAACTTTGTATAGTGATTCTATGCCAGCTGTTTTCTTTAGTGCTTAAGGATAGCAATAGGGTTTCTGTTTCATGCTGTATACCCCCACATCACAAGTACCTAGAATGTTCTATAACATTCTAGAATATTATCGAAAAAAAAATAACTTGAAAAAGCAAATGCATAGTTTTGTAGTGTCTCATTACTGTTGTGCCAACCCAATATTTCCTTTGCTCCTGTTTCATGATTTTTACATTTATATACGTAGTCGGGCCATAAGTTCTGTCACATAGGTAAAATTTCGAATTTAGAATGCAAGCCGAGGAAAATATTATGGGTATTCGAAAGGAGATATTTTTTTTTTTTGGGAATAGGCCCGCCAGAAATTGTGGCGTATAATAATGAAATGCAAGTTGGTTTATTCCTTATAATCTCTAGATTACAGTGGTAATATTAGCAAAACTTTATGTAACCGGAATACTGTGAAATACGACGGTCAAAAGGTGACCCTCATAATAACCTAACATCTCACAAGAGCGATTGTCTAATGAGGTCTCATTGATATTTTAAGTTAAAATAGTGCACTGTTCAATAATAAATAGTATAAAACAAAGTCACGTCACAGATTTTGATGTGATTTACACGATTTGATAGACTTATAAATGAAAATGGATTAGGTGTATTCATTTCGAAATTGCGCCCTAAATACAATTGTATGAATTGGTCTTCAAAGCATTTCCTTACAATATTAAGGGGTTTTTTACACAGTTGATGAAGCTATATTAAAAAGGGAAGCTTATTCATTACTACCTTGGTGGTAACCCTTTCACTGATAGACGGAATCTCAATTACGAGGGCTGCCTTTTAAGTTGTGTCGTTTGAAATAAGTATAGGCGATCTAATAGATTATTACCATTTATTGCATTGTTTCCCAACCTGTGGTACGCGGACCCCTGGGGGTCCGCGAGTATATGTATGGGGGTCCGCGGTGTCATCTCTGGACCATACATAATAATAAACAGTTATGAGTACCTATTTTGTATCGGTAATAATTAAAATAAATACCTAATCCGTTTTTTTTTGTTGTTTATTTTATTAAGGGGGTCCGTGAAAACTGTGCTTGATTTCCTAGGGGTCCGTGGCTGAAAAAGGTTGGGAAACGCTGATTTATAGTTATTCAAAGAATTCTCCGCGATATTTAATTCACTTTTGCATGGGTTCGAACCAGTTTTTAAAACATTTATTCCACTCCGAAGTGAGGGTAGTCAAAATTACCGATTTGTATGCGTCAACAGCTTCTCCGGGTGAACTGAAACGTTGACCACGAAGACTTTGCTTAATTTTGAGGAACGTAAAAAAATCGTTATGGCTCAAGTCAGGGCTGTAAGGCGGGTGATCTAAAATTTCGACATTTTGGGTGCTCAATAACATCTTTTTATCGCGGGCGGTGTGCGAACTTGCATTGTCATGGTGCAGTATCATACGACGTCTTGATTTGTTTTTTCGACACTCTGTGATGACTTGTGGCAAACAAACAGTGGTATACTAGTCAGCGTTAACCGTCTTGCGATCTTCTAGTACAATAGTGGCGACGTGACCACCCTTTGTCACAAACGAGGAAATCATTTTTTTTTTAAGTGTTCCGTGAGCGTATGACTTTTGTCGGTTTTGGCTTACCTTGGAAGACCCAGACAGTTGACTGCTGCTTGGAATCTGGATCGTAAGCATATATCCAAGACTCGTCACTACTAACCATAATAAACATGTTTTGACTCTCCTCGGTTGAATCGCTGCAGTTTTGCGACAACATCTAATACGGGCTGCTTTTTGGTCGTCGCTAAGCAAATGTGGTATCCAACGAGAGATCAAACTTTCTTACGCCGAGTTCTTTGTGCAGGATTTTTTGGATATTAGTCCCTGAAATGCCCATGGCTACATCTATTTCACGGTATGTCACATGACGATCTTCGACGATTAGCCGCCGCACGGCATCGATAGTCTCTTGCGTCATGGCGGTTTTTGGACGACCTTCACGTGGCTTGTCACTGAAGCTAGACTGCCCACGTAGAAATTCTAAATACCAGCGTTCTACAGTCGTAAGACATGGTGCTGCATCACTAAACATAGAAGTGATCTCAGCTCAGCTCAAAGCACTGAAGTCGCGTTAATCCCCTTTGAAAGTTGTAGAAAATTATCGCACGCATATTTTCCTTTGATATTTCCATTTTTACAACCGACTTGTCACCTTTGAATAGACGATACAATAAAACTATTCGACCGATCAAAACACATTATTTTGTTTTCGAATTCCAAATTCAAAAAGACGAAAAAGCCATGTATTTTTTTTTTAATAATGCGGGAGGTTTGCAAACGACACTATTTAAAAGGCAGCCCTCGTAATTATAATATGATGATCACTTTTTTATGTGTAATATGATTAATATACGTTACCGTTTAATCGTGGCCCCAAAAAAAATTGTCTCCTTTAAATATTTAAAGAAAATAAAAACAAAGGGTTTCTGGAATTTTGTTCATTTTCTAAAAAGGAGTGGACGCGCAAAGAATACAGTCGCAGTAATTGCATTGCATCGTTGCGGTTACGCACCAACTGAGATTTTCAAACTACTGAAAAATTTTTAAATTCCACTGAGATTTATTTATCGTACTATCAAACAATTCAGGGTAGATTCAAGATTAGACGATAAACATAGGAGCGGTCGACCTCGTACTGTTCGGACTCCAGCGGTCATCAAAGCAGTGAAGGCGCGAATCCAACGAAATCCTGTCCGCAAGCAAAAAATGTTGGCTCTGCAGATGGGACTAAGCAGAACTACTGTTAAAAGGGTGTTAAATGAAGACCTAGGACTGCGTGCTTATAGAAATAAAACAGCACATCTTCTTAAAAATGTGAAGTGGAGTGGAAATAAAATATAGTGTGCCCCAAGGTAGCGTGCTTGAGCCACCCTTATTTCTCATTTACATAAATGATCTGCCAAAATGGTCTTATTTGCGGACGACAGCACTGCCGTAGTAAAATGTAATGACTTAAATACTTATGAATTTGACATTAATAATACTTTTACTAACATAATTAATTGGTTTAATATGAATAATTTAATAATCCACCTTCAGAAGACCAAAGTAATGCATTTCCATCAAAGAATCGAAGCCCTAAAACTGTTTGTCAATTACAATGGTAACGAAATAGAAGAAGTAAAAGATACTGTGTTTTTAGGTATCCATATTGACAATAAACTCAATTGGAAAGCTCATATAGAACAGCTATGTAAAAAAAAAAATCTGCCTATGCACTTTTTCGATTGGCTAGAAAAGTAAATACAACGTGTAACGTTAAATGCGCAAAACCTCAGACACCCCAAGTGATTTTTAATTCAATTGACCTATTTCAGAGAGATAATAAGTCGTTAAAAAAATTGCAAAGATTTTATGTGCTGTGTTAGTTTTACTGACCATTCTGATCGTTTCTTGCGTCTGCGACGACGCTTTACCGAGGGAGGAGTCGTCACCGGGCCGCTACGCCGGGCTCACATTGGCTTGCTTGACCTATTAATAAATAGACACGGCAACGTTTTTAATGAAGATTTTTTTGAAAAATGTGACCTATATTAAAAAGTGGTTCAATTAATTCTGCTCGTTATTCTGATCAAACTATTTTCAGGTTTTGCGCATTTAACGTTACACGTTGTATAGACGCGTTACTTGTTGCCTACCATGGTTTAGTAGCCTCACTTTTACGGTACGGAATATTTTTTTGGGGTAATTCCCCGGACAGGGGCTTAGTATTCAAGGCACAGAAACGGTGCATTAGAGCCATGTGTGGTCTGAAAACAGATGATAGCTGTGCACCGTACTTTAAAGCATTAAAAATACTCACGCTACCGGCGATATACATACTAGAAATTAGTACCTTCGTAAAAACAAATCCCAACCTTTTTGAAAAAGTTACAATGGTACGAAATGTTCCAAACCGTAGTCAGTACAAAAATTCTTTGAAAAATTACAAGTGTAAAACAGCATTAGTAAGAAAGTGTCTTGGGTATGGCTCCACGCATTTATAACAAAATTCCAGACGCCATAAAAGAATTGAATCTTTCAATATTTCAAAAAAAAAAATGAAATTGTTCTTAATTGATAAATCTTATTATACTATTGACGAATACTTAAATGACGAATCAAGTTAGCAGAATATGACATTTTTTTATTATTTTTTTTATTTTTTATTACTTTCATCGATATTTAATATTGTTAACATTGAAATTTAACGAATTTGACATTTTTTACAATGATTAAATATGACATTAACTATTTTTGACACTTTGACTAATTATTTTGATTCTGATTTTTTGAGTTTTAAATTCCTCAATTAGGTCTGACATAACCTCTTAATTAATTTGAAATATTGTTACATTTATTTTCTAATTTAATACCATAGCTGCATGCATGATTTTAATAAACTTTAAATTGTAAAATGAACTCATATTTGTACGCCTCCTGGCATAACATAGCGCTCTGTTTATCTAACATAAGACCTGCATCTCTCCATCTATGTTAACAAATAAATAAATATTTTATTATTATTATTATTAAAGCACGGCTGAAGAAAATCAGACTCGAAAGAAGCCGGGTTTTGTTAAGGCGGTAACGCGGTAAAAAAATACCGCGAAATACTTTTTTCGGACGAAAAAAATTTTAATGTTGAGGAGAGTTTCAACAAACAAAATGATAAAGTGTATGCACACTAATGAAGAAGTGAGCAGACGTGTGCCACGTGTTCAGCGTGGTCATCACCCTTCGGAATTCATGGTTTGACTTGGGGTGTCCTATTTGGGTTCAACGGAGGTGTTTTTTTGTGAAAAAGCAGTAAAAACCAGTGCCCTCGTATATCAAAACACAGTCCTAACAAACATTGTGGAACCTCTTACACAAACAATGTTCGAAAACAGGCACTGGGTATTCCAGCAGGATTCTACGCCGGCTCATAAGGTGAAAAGTACCCAAAACTGGCTCACAACCCGTGGAATCGACTTTATCAGGCATGAGGATTGGCCCTCATCCAATCCAGACTTGAACCCCTTGGATTACAAAATATGGCAGCACTTAGAGGAGAAGGTCTGTGCTAAACTCCATCAAAACTTGGAGCATCCCTGATTAAAGCAGTCGCCGATATTGACATGAACGTCGTGCGTGCTTCGATTGATGACTGGCCTTGCAGATTGAAGGCTTGTATCGAAGCAAGAGGAGGGCATTTCGAATAATTTTAATGTGGTTTAAATCTGTATGTTATACCCTTTCATTTGATATACAGCGTGTAACGGAAAGGGGGTATCAACCCTGAAGGAGGTGAATGTGCTCATGAAACTCAACAACTTTCCCCAAAGAACATAGGTCGAAATATGAACAAAAAAATTTGGCCCTCCCATAGTAAATCAATCAGCTGGTAGTCAGTTTTGTAAGGGAGGGCCAATTTTTTTTTTCATATTTCGACCTATGTTCTTTGGGGAAAGTTGTTGAGTTTCATGAGCACATTCATCTACTTCAGGGTTGATACCCCCCTTCCGTTACACGCTGTATAAATGGTTGTGGTGCGCAACTCATTGTGTCATTTATTTAACTTTCCATATGTGACAAAACTTATGGCGCGACTACGTAGATTAGTATATGCTTTATGTATGTGTTTACTGTATTACATTATGTAAATGGTACACCACAGGACTACCTACAGTATTCTCTCCTTCACGTTTTTAATCCATCCAAAGGTTGTCTTTAAAAGATCACTTTTAGAAATAAGACCGCCATTGTGTCACCCTGTGTAAAATTTCTACATTTATAACTGTAATTTATATGGTGTACATAGTAAAGAGCATTCTATTATATTTTATATTTTTCGCTTAGAGTACAAATCCTTGTGAAGCTGTTTTCCCTACAAAGGTTTAGTAACATCATAATATTTGCTATCCCCTGGTTCGCTCCTATGAAGAAGCAACCATGTGCATAGACTTGTAAGCAAGCCAAGACTGTTGGAAGGCTCGTTGGCGCAGTACGTTACCTGACTGATCTTGGCATGGCAGTCGCGGAAGTTCAGCTGCTGAATGCGGTTGTGTATCTGTTTCTGGCCGACCACGGGCAGGGTCTCGCGGTTGGGCGCGTCCAGGCCTCCGTGGACGAACGACGAGTAGTTATTGTAGAATCTGCAACGACAACACAATGCATGATGTAGTATAAACTGTACTTTACTTAGAATAACGCATGTAGATATATAGATAAATCATTTATTTGGCGCACACAAAAGACAGCACAACACACAAAAGTACAATAAAATGATAACTAGTTACATCAATTAAATAGATAAAAACAAGTTGCCGATATAAAAACAAATAAATCACACACATCGAAATAAAAATGACACTGTGACAAATCACGTAAATACACAGTGCGGTGTGCGTCTCAAGGTTGTGCCAAATGGGAGTCCAGCTCAGCATATGTCAGGCAAATATACCTGACGCTGATATTCTGCTGGATCCCTGCAGTGACACACGGACGTTATAACGGGGCATGTGTATAACGGGCATTATGCGGGCGTTATGGGTTTCGAGAAATAAAAAAAAATGTACCCTCATCATATTGAGCCCTCTTTAGAGGGCTCATTGAAACCCCCATTTACTCTAATGAGTTTATGTTGGCACCAACTTAAGCGTTTAAAATGTATGTGTACTACTGAATAAATAAATAAAATAAAATATGATTTTATTAAAACAATTGACATATATTTTTAGAATCGTCAGTTAATAACTGTGCTGATAAGATACGTAGTGCATTTTATAATTTCTAGTTGTTTTTTGCAAGTGAAAACTTGTGTATTGGAAATTGTAAGACGTCCTCAAAAAGGTAAGTTTATATTATATTTATTTATTGTTATATTTCTATAAATATAATATCAAAAATATAAATATAAAAAAACAAAGTATACAGATTGACCAACCGCATATTGTCAAAACGTATACTGAAAATATGTGAGGCGTTGATCGATCTGATCAGAACATAGACCTATACCGGACTTCAATCAAATCAAATTCATCAAAGGCAAGAAATGGTACTGTCCTTTATTCTGCCATAGTATTGATATGGCATTACATAATTCATGGCAATTGTATCGTAGTAATGGTGGAGATCTCGATCACCTCAATTTTCGCAGGTCTGTTACAAGAGCAATTTTAGAAACTTCTGTGAAAAGCGTGGGCCTTGTCCTGTAGCAAAAAGCCACCTTGAAGATTCAAGATATAATAATATTTCGTGGTTTCATTTTTGATATAAATAAACAGGTAGTCCTTTGACCTACAAGGCAACACTCGCACGCTTTTAAAAGTTATTTATCATTAGAATATCGAATCGATTTCTTTTTACATAGTAATCGATTAGAGTATCGACTCATCTACCCTACACTATGCTTGACGGTGACAGCTCATTCTTTTTCCGTGCGAGGCAACGAGTGCATGCGCTCCTACCTTGAATTCTTTTTGTTATTTGTTCCAATCTTAAAAAACAGCAGTTTTTTTTACATTCACGATGCCTAAAAGGTCTTATGAAGAACGAATTGATTATTATATGAAGAAAATGGAAAAATTACGGCATAAACACCGTCACAAACGCCGGCGTCGAGAAGATTCATTCTCATGTTCGGACGACGATAACCCACAAGGTTAGTTACTGTTAATTTCTGCTACTTCTACCGTACAAGTACTGGTCAAAGTGACAGCCTTGATACTGGTAATTTGCCATAGATTCAAATTTCGAACGCGGCAAATATGCAACCCGCCATAGATTCCATAAGCGAACGAGGCGTTAAAATAAAATGGTAATAGATTCAAATTTAGAACTGTTACTTTTTCACGTACCTCCTACATACATATAGTTGAGTTACGTTTATTACCTTTCCTTTAGGATACGAAATGGCGATGTGGGATTTATCACAACCAGCCATAGAAACTGAGCCACAACCTGGTGTCGGGCCTGAAGACACAGTCATTATACCTGACCCCGATGGGCCTCGACCTGACATTTTTCTGGAGTCTGTTTCGACTCAACAGGAGGATTTGAAGTCGTTACCACCGGCACCGCCGGTGCCAGCAGAACCTCCATTAAATCCAGAGATCATCTCAGCTCTTGGCGAGGCAACGGATGAAGGACCTGTATGGGGCCAGGAAATACATAACAACTTAACCCAATTATGGGTACCATTACTCAAAAAGGGAATGGTTAAAGAAATGAGAGACAAAATATTAAAACAGTATCTCATACCCAGCAATTGTACATTACTTCAAGCGGCAAAATTAAACATTGAGATCTCAGCCGCTGTTCCAGAATTGGTAAGGTTACGCGACAAAAAAGTTGAGGCATCTCAACAACAATTGGGTGCAGGTATTACAGCTATTAGCATGGCGATTACGTCATTAATAACCAGTGACAACAAGATCGAAGCGATCAAAACACTAAGCGATGGCTGTCGCATTTTATGTGATTTACATAACTCCGAAACCCAGGCTCGGATCAAAATGGTTACACCCGGGCTAGCGAAGCCCTTTCTCAGTGTCATACAGGACAGCGAGCGAGATGAGACGTTGTTCGGTTCCACTTTACCGGATAAAATAAAGGCGTCTAAAACCATTGAAAAACAGGGTCTACAGATAAAGAAGACCGTGCCACTGCCAGTGAAATCTAATACTAATGCCCAGTTCCAAAACACAATGTCTGCGCGCCATCAGTTCCAGGGAAACTGGGCCGGACCTTCTCGTTACCCAACGAACAGGGGGGGGCGAGGGGGTCAGAGGAGATTCCCCACGTCAGCACGTCGATCAGCAGCGGCGGCGGCGACAGCGACGTCGCTAACCAAGACGAACCACAACCGGTCACGTGCCCCTGCACGCCAGTAGCACAGGTACACGCAGGTAGGGTACAACACTTCTATAATTGTTGGACCCACATTACTAATAATACCAGTATTCTTAATTGGATCATGAAGGGAATACCTATTCCGTTTATATGTGAGCCGTTTCAAACTTGTATCCCTCGAATTACGTGGTCATTGAGTGAACAGCGTGACATGTCATTAGCTGTCGAGAGTTTAACTGAACTAGGTGCTATTTCAAAGTTGAGCCCAGTTCAGATCAGTTTATTTCTAGTACATTTTTAGCTCCAAAGTCCAACGGTGGTAAAAGGTTTATTCTGAATTTAAAATCTTTAAATCGATTCATACCTAAAACACATTTTAAAATGGAGGATAGTAGAACCGCCTGTAAGTTAGTACAATCAAACTGGTACATGGCGACCGTAGATATGAAGGAAGCATACCTACTTATTCCTGTTGCTAAGCAATTTCGTAAATACCTTCGATTCCATTATTCCGCGCAAAACTCAAACAAAACAATAACTTACGAGTTTAACGCATTACCCTATGGGCTCGCCATAGCTCCTCGGTGTTTTACTAAGATTGTCAGACATGTTGTAAGTTTTTTACGTAATCGCGGTTTTCTATCCGTATCTTATTTAGACGATTTGCTTTGTTTAGGGAGCAGTTACGAAGAATGTCTTCGTAATGTAAAAGAGACGGTAGCATTGCTAGAATGTTTGGGATTCGTAATAAATTACGAAAAAAGCAATCTGCAACCTCAAACATCATGTAAATTTTTAGGGTTCATTTATGACACCACTGATATGACCTTGTCACTACCTCTAGACAAACGCAACAAGATAGCCTGTTTAGTACAAAAATATTCCAATTTACCCACAATTTCAATTAGAAATTTCTCCCAATTGATAGGAGTACTCGTAGCAGCATGCCCAGCGGTGCGTTACGGTTGGTTGTATACAAAGATATTAGAAAGAAATAAATATTTATTTCTACAACAGCACGGTAGATTTGACGTAAAAGTTAAACTACCTCATAACATCTTAAGTGATTTGAACTGGTGGTCTCAAAATATTTACAAAGTAAATATTCCACTAAAGTCCCAAAGCTATGCGATGGAAATTTACACTGACGCGTCACGCACAGGCTGGGGTGCATTTAGTAACGGGGTACGAGTCAATGGTGCCTGGAAAGAAAGTGAAATTAGTTTTCATATTAATTATTTGGAACTATTAGCCGTTCTTCTCGCCCTTAAATGTTTTGCTCGGGACCAAACTGACTGTGCTATCCTTCTACGTGTGGATAACACTACCGCGATAAGTTATATAAACCGCATGGGCGGTATTCAATTCCCACACTTAAGCGCACTTTCTCGTGATATTTGGCAATGGTGCGAGATGCGAAAACTATGGTTGTTCGCTTCTTATATAAACACAAAAAATAACGTCGAGGCTGACGAAGAGTCACGCAGGGTGAACCCCGACGTCGAATGGGAGTTATCACAACCTGCATTTAAATATATTGTAAAATGTTTAGGTCAACCAGAGATTGACTTATTCGCTTCTCGAATCAATGCCAAGTGTTACGAATATGTGTCATGGAAACAGGACCCAGATGCGATAGCCGTCGACGCATTTACGATAAGTTGGTGCCCAAAATTATTTTATGCTTTCCCACCATTTTCTCTGATAATAAATTGTATACAAAAAATTATACAGGATAAAGCTACCGGTATCTTGGTTTTCCCAATGTGGCCTGCACAGGCTTGGTATCCTATGTTAATGGATCTATTAGTTGGAGAAATTGTTGTCTTAGAACCGCACCCAAAATTATTACTGTCACATTTCAGACAACAACACCCGCTCCACCAAACGCTTTCCCTGAGAGCAGCGCTGCTCTCAGGCTCGCGTTTTCCCGCCGCGGTACGCCGCCAACCGCCCTACGCTTGATGCTCGCCTCACTATCAGGAAGTACACTAAAGCAATATAGCGTTTGTTACAAGCTGTGGTGGCAGTACTGTAAGGATCATAACCGGAACGTGTTCGAGAGTTCCATCCCTCACATCGTCACTTTTTTAACCGAACAGTATGATAAAGGTGCGGCTTACGGCACCATTAACAGCCACCGTTCTGCCTTATCCTTGCTCATAGGAAACAACTTAGCTTCAGACGAGTGCATTAAACGCCTCCTTAAAGGGATATTCAAACTGAGACCATCTTTGCCTAAATACTCAACTACTTGGGATCCTCAAATAGTGCTTGACCATATTTCGGAATGGGTTCCACATACTCAGCTTAATTTAGAAAAATTAACTAAAAAACTTGTCGTCTTACTGGGTCTGTGCACTGCACACAGAGTACAAACATTTTCCTTAATTAAAATAAGCAATATTAAAATCAATTCAAACGGTATCGAGATTGTTATAACTGACATCATTAAAACCTCTGGGATAGGACGGGACCAGCCGGTTTTATATTTACCATATTTTCTAGAGAATCCTTCTATTTGTCCAGCCACAACGCTAGTCGACTATATGTCTGCAACGAAGGCCTTAAGGCCTTCAGACACAGATCAGCTCTTAATTACTGTGAAGCGTCCCTACAAGAACGCGACAGCACAGACTATAAGCAGGTGGATCAAACAGACGTTGTATGCGAGCGGCATTGACGTGTCAGTTTACGGCGCACACAGCGCCCGCCATGCTGCCACGTCAACGGCGCGCGCGGCTGGGCTAAGTCTTGATCTCATCCGGAAAACTGCTGGCTGGACTGCGTCCTCCCAGGCCTTTGCTAAGTTTTATAATCGGCCTATTGTAGAAAAATCTAATTTTGCAAAATCCGTTTGCTTACCTATACCCACTATTAATGATTAAGAATACCTATCGAAATAGTTACGAATCAAGTGATTGTAATGTATTAATTTGTTTGTTGAATCATTCAATATAAGAAATTTATGATTTATGTTATCTCGTGTTTTAATCGTTAGATACCTATCCAAGAGGCATAAAACAAATGTAAAAATATCACAGTCTCTGAACATCTACCTGTTTATTTATATCGAAAATGAAACCACGAAATATTATATGATCAAACGAACTTCTTAAGTGAAGTTCGATCGATATAATATGAGTGGTTTCATTTGAAGATATAAATACCCAACCCACCCAAAACCCAGTTCATTTTTACCATAACACGAGAGGACTTGAACTCAAGTCTCAACTCTAAAATAATGAGCTGTCACCGTCAAGCATAGTGTAGGGTAGATGAGTCGATACTCTAATCGATTACTATGTAAAAAGAAATCGATTCGATATTCTAATGATAAATAACTTTTAAAAGCGTGCGAGTGTTGCCTTGTAGGTCAAAGGACTACCTGTTTATTTATATCTTCAAATGAAACCACTCATATTATATCGATCGAACTTCACTTAAGAAGTTCGTTTGATCATATATCAAAAGGGTCATCTAACATTATGTTACTAAAATTTTAAAATGCAAATTATGCAAAAAAAAAAATTAATGATGTTTGCGTAAAGTGTAATAGACATTTACATCCCAAAGAATGTTTTTTTTTCAATTATCATACCGCATAAAAAATATTTTCAAAAACTGTAATCTTCTTCTTCTTCCTGCCCTTGTCCCATTTTATTTGGGGTCGGCGCAACACGTTTTCTTCTTCCATTCTTCCCTGTTAGACGTAATGGCATCATTTACTCCTTTCTCTTTCATATCATTCCTCACACCGTCCATCCATCTTTTCTTTGGCCTTCCTCTCCCTCTCTCTCCATCTACATTCATATTCATCACTCTTTTCGTTACATGCGTTTCATCCCTCCTCATTACATGTCCATACCAAGACAAACGACTTCCTTTCAATTTTTCTGTAACAGGCGCCACTTTTAAACTCTAAAATACTCATTCCTTACTTTATCCATTCTTGTCACTCCACACATCCATCTCAACATTCTCATCTCCGCTACATGCAATCGTTTTTCATCCATCTTTTTCCCAGCCCAGCATTCTGATCCATACAGTACGACAGGCCTAATCACGGACTTGTATATTTTCCCCTTTAACTTGAGGGGCATCCGTGGGTCACAAGTTGTTCCAGTGACCTGTCGCCATTTCATCCATCCTGAGTTCACCCGGCGCGATACGTCCCGGTCTACTTCGTCATCAATATTTCAAAAACTGTAATATGTCTTAAAAATTAAAATTAATACATAAGATTCAATAAACACTCTTTTATTTATGGTTTAATTTATTATTAAAAGCATATTAGTAAAAAGGCAGGTTGTGCCGACCAACCCATACATATATGGGACATAATTTTCCAGCTTTTCCGGAAGCTGAAGATCTTTTTTATTATTTTTCCTGAGATGCTGGGGCTATATTAAGAATTATAATTATATAAAAATCACAACTTTCTAATAAAAAAAAGAGTTTCAGGTTTATCTGGGTTAGTATAAAACTTATTACCAATAAAAACATGATTTTTTATCGATTGACAGTTTCTAAACGTCTTCAAGTAATATACAACATTAGTTTTAGTAAACGCGAAACCCGAAGCACGTGTCTAGTATTTTTATGTAAAGAATTTATGATTGCGGATATGTAATTAGTGTCGCTCCGTGTCCAGCTTGTAATCTTATTTAAATATTTATGGGACAAGATATAACATGGTGTAAAAATTATTGAAATCGATTCAGTTACTTATTCTGAACAAACTATATCGTCGTTGCAAATTTAAAATCTCCGATGTGTATAAAGTAACTTTTCGAGAAAATATAAAAAAACTTCCCCTTGAAAAAAAATCTTAGAAAATATTTTTATTCCATTGGTTATAAAGAAAAACTATGTTGTTAAAATGTATTGTAATAGAAATAATTTTATACAACGTGTAACGTTAAATGCGCAAAACCTCAGACACCCCAACTGATTTTTAATTCAATTGACCTATTTCAGAGAGAAAATAAGTCATTAAAAATTGTAAAGGTTTTATGTGCTGTTTTAGTTTTACTGGCCATTCTGATCGTTTCTTGCGTCTGCGACGACGCTTTATCAAGGGAGGAGTCGTCACCGGGCCGTTGCGCTGCGCTGACATTGGGTTGCTTGACCTATTAATAAATAGACACGGCAACGTTTTTAATGAAGATTTTTTGAAAAATGTGACCTATGTTAAAAAGTGGTTCAATTAATTCTGCTCGTTATTCTGATCAAACTATTTTCAGGTTTTGCGTGTCCTAAAGTGGACAGCTTTCAATCGCGCTATTTACATAGTCAGTAACCTGCTGACGTTTAAGTTTAAACAAAAGTGAAGTGTCATCTGCAAACAACACTAACATGATTATCCTAGAAAGAACAGTTAGTAGTTCCATTCAAAGATGTCATCCGTCAGTCAGGATGACACCTTAAAATAATTAGACGGTGTAACGAAATAGTAATATTAACATATCTGTAATTATTTAATGACCTTAAATAATTGAGGTTTAGTTTCAATCTTCTTTTCGTAAAGAAAATGAACACTTAAGCTATTACCTCAATACATTTATTGTGACGTTACATTAAAAAAGCATGTTCATAAACTCTAAATCATAGATTGCTTTTCAATAATCTCTACTGAATACCGATACCTATAATAAGTTGGTATCAACCATTATATTTGTGTTATTAGGACATCCTTTCTTTGTTATTTTATTATGAATTGATTAAGTGGGTATACAACAAAAAATCTTATGAACGGTTACAAGAGAACTTCTTTTATCTAAATAAGAATGTGACGTCACAATTATTATCATCAAAATTGTTAATTTTATAAATAAACAAAACGAATAAACATTTTTGTTATCTTTTAGCACGACTATTTTATTTCCACCTTCCAAAACCGAAATGATAAATTTAAAATCACATAAATACTTAAATAATAATACAATAACTAATATTTGCTTGTTATAAAAAATATAATAAGCATGAATACATTATAAATAAAGATAAACTTAATAAGATTTTACTTAACATTATTATGGTTTCAAAGAAACAATAAGACTGCCAACAATTAATTAAGATTCGAACTCAGACCTTATTGATCGTGTACCTGTTGCTTCGCGCAAATAGCTAGCAGCACATATTAGATTCTTGAGAATTTTAGCAATGCTATGGTATGAACAGACGCGTGTTGTAAATGCAACAGAAATATCATGCTATTTCGCCTATTGCGACGACAGTTTATTAGTGTGTGTTATCTGTGGAATGTGGAGACATCACTCGCACACGCACTGACTGTAACGCGCTCGTACTGTTCATGGCAATGTGAGCTTTAGCGTGCATAAGGACTTCTGAGCGCTCACTGTACATCAGTTTTTGAATAGGCTCTGTATAGTATCTGCGTGTCTGTCACTCACATCCGTGTGACAGTCTATAGTATCTGCGTGTCTGTCACTCACACCCGTGTAACAGTCTACTTGTAAAGCTCGGCGTGCATGTAACGGCGCTTGTATACGGTAAGAAAATTTACCGTGCCTGCGGCAGACAAGACAAATTCTTCGTGTACACGACAAGAATTTTGTCTGTTCTACACACGAAACAACATTCTCCGCAACAACGTTCGCCGCGTCGTGTCTTGCGCAGACAAGATTTTTTTCGTGCACCGCTGCGGGCAGTGTACACAGTTATTTTCTAGTTACGACACGAATTCTTGCGTAGGCCCGGCGTATTTTCTTACCGTGTACAAGCGCCCTTAGCGCCGCGCGCCGGCTGTAACTTACCGGTGCAGGTGGGCAGGCGCCTTGTTGAGCAGCGTGTAGTACTGCCGCACGAACTCACGGCCGACGCTCTGCGGGGACGGGGACGCCTCCATTACCATCGCTGTTGTTCACAGTGCGCCAAAACAGCCCTCTGCTATACGCTGCCGACAGAATGAAACACAATCATAAATGACCTGTTAGTTACAACTTCCGGCACAATTTTAGGAATTATTGTGTAACCTTTCATTTGATTCTCCCCAAGTAAAAGAGAAGATAGGGTCATGATCTCATAAAAATCTTTTTTATTCAAGCCGAAAAGTAATCTATATGAAATGGGGACTTGGTCATAAGTCTTTTGTTCAATCTACTAATGTGGCGACATGTCAAAACAGCGAGATTTGTGTACTACAGCATTATTAACATAAACCTTCCAAAGAATACTCTAAATCATGCATGTAAGCGGAAATAGCCGGGTTATTTTCAAAACGAATAGTTATCTCAACACCACTCTCCCTTGAATTTGTTTATACTGGATGCTTTTTTTTTACAGTCTCCGTATTTTTACGTGGTGTTCTACTCATGAATATGAACAACGTTCACTATGGGACCAACTCTGAGATCACGAAAAAAAGTTAGCTGTTTCATACATGGTCAAGTAAGTATTGATAAATTATTTATTTTCTGTAAGTAGTTTTTATTGAACTTTTGTATTAAACAGCTGATTTTGTTTTCGTAATTTCAGAGTTGGTCCCGTAGTGAAAGTTGTTCATATTCATGAGCAGAACACCCTGTAAAAATTTGGAGCCTGTAAAAAAAAAGCATCCAGTATACAAGGTGTAACTTAAATAACGCACAACCTCTTAAGGGGTCATTGTACTCATCATTATGAACAACTTTTACTATGGGACCAAACCTGAAATCGCGAAAAAAAAATCAGCTGTTCCCTACATTTATGTTCGCATAACTCGTCAAAATGTAGGGAACAGCTGATTTTTTCTTCGCGATTTCCGGTTTGGTCTCATAGTAAAAGTTGTTCATAATGATGAGTACAATGACCCCTTAAGAGGTTGTGCGTTATTTAAGTTACAGCTTGTACATATACAACATTATTTCTAGTATATTGCAAACCTGAATATAGTTTGTTCAGAATAAGTAACTGAATCGATTTCAATAATTTTTACACCATGTTATATTTTGTCCCAAAAATATTTAAAAAAGGTAACAAGTTGGACACCGAGCGACACTAAGTACATATCCGCAATCATATGCGCACAAAACAGGTCACAGTCGGTCAGCCGTGGGTGCGTGGTAAGTGATAACCAACTTTTTTGTACCGACATCCAGGTAACATAACAAGCTTATAACGCTTTTTCATGATACAGTTTTGAAATGTTGTACATTTATTTATTTATTTATTAAGGCACACAAACACAAACATTTACAAATAACAGAGAACAGAGACATGGACTAGTGTTTACGTCAATTACAGACGTGCACAGCATTCACAACAAAAGAGAAGAGAAAACACAGCATTCACGTTACTAAAAAAAAAAACAACAATAATAAAAGAAAACAAAAACAACAAAAGAACAACAACTCTAGCTAAAATCTCGGTAGTAAAGAGAATACCCCCATCGACTTAACATTGAAACATTGAAATAATGTAAAATAATATAATTAGTCAATGTTCAATTGACCAATTATATTATTTTACATTATTTGTATTACATTGTTTGTTATGTTGACTTCAGTCTTCCCCGCATTTATAATCTTAGATATAAAACGCGTGTGATGGTCGTGGAAGATATCCAAATCGTAGATATTGCAAAAATTGTTGTACGTGGACGTTAGCCTAGCCATTGGAGCGTTCATGCCTAAGTTGGTTTTATAACGAGGGACATTGAAAAAGGACGTGCACTTCCTCCGAACACTAAGTTTAGACACGTTAATTTCAATGCGCTCGAGGAAGTCCGTCAGATTTAAAAGAACCGTCAACAATACTCCGCAAGCATAGCAAGTCTATCATCGTCGGCGTAGCTGTAAGCTACAGTACATAGATTCTTTACATAAAAATACTAGACACGTGTTTCGGGTTTCACATATACTAAAAATAATGTTGTATATACATGTAAGCAAATTATATATACATATATTACTAACTGCGCCCCGCGGTTTCACCCGCATAAGTGTCGATCCCGTGGGAATATCGGGACAAAAAGGATCCTATGTGTTAATCCCGGTTATAAACTGTCTGTGTACCAAATTTCATCCAAATCCGTTCAGCCGTTTGAGCGTTAAGAAGTAACAAACGTACAAACACACACACTCACAAACTTTCACCTTTATAATGTTAGTGTGATAGTAAATATTATGTATATAAATTATAGGTTTTTAAACTATTTATGTATTTGTGCAAGCTTTTTTATTTATAATTCAATAATTTTAATATTTTTTTTTTTTTATAATTTTTCGCCTCAACCAAAGCACCTGCCATCTAATCTCTTCACCACCCTTGGTTGACTGGTAGAGAATGCCTAAGGCATTAAGTCCGCCTTTGTACCTTTTTGTGTACGAAAAGATTAAGTAAATAAATAAAATCATGGGGAAAACATATAAAACTCCATGGTGTAGTTTAGAAGAACTAAGCGGTTACACAGACACACAAAGTTTTATAGTATTTATAGGTAGATAAGACATGCAGTGAGCAATTGTGAGGGTATGTTCCCCAGGGACTATCCTGTTATACTTGTGTGCAGCTGGACGATTGGGCATACGACTCTAAGGTCTGATTTTTCCAACACCAGATAACTTTATCGCAGGAATAATTTAGAATTTTTGAATTCTTCAATACAATAACTGTCAGACATCAATTTAATTCCACAAATAAAAATTATCTGTTGATTGAAAAATCAAGCCTAAATTCATTATTTATCTGGGATAGTGTGATCTTTTTTTTAACAGGTCTGAAGTATACAAATGTATTACAGCTTCTGGTTTGATTTAAGTATGTCTTAGTCCATGCAAATGTATTGTTCTTACGTAATTATCATGTTTTGTATGCACAAAGTCAGTGGCATAAAAAATAGGGCTCGAATCTGGCGTTTTAAGCTCGTCTGACTTTTCTAGAATCTGGCTTTAATTGACGAATCCAAACTCACTTGCAACCAAAATATATTCAACTTATACTACATAATACAAAAGTTTATAGTTGACTGAGTGGCAATGGATGTAAATTATTGTAAGGTATTTTTCATAATTTTTTATGCTCTTTTTAATGGTTAAAGTCATTTTGAAAAAAATTTATTAGAAATATGTGAAAACTGCAAACATCATTTTGGGGTACGAACTTTGAGGGTGATTTTCATCCCTTTAAAATGTTTGTTAGCAAAAAAGTAAAAATACGTATCTCATCATTTTTCATGTAGATTATTATAGTAAAGCCACATAAGTACGCAAAATACGCGCATTGACGTGGAGTTGCGGACACCAGCCCGTGTTGCCTACCTATAGTAAAGCCGCAACTAAATCGGTGAGGGACACCTCGTGAGGTTTCCTTGTTTTGGTATACTTTAATTTGATGTTTTTTTTTCCAGTAGCTATAAGTACTAACACTAGTTTCTAAGTTTTTGTACCTATACTAACCAATCAATGGACTCTGTCTGAAATTTAAGATTTTTATTTTTAATTTATTTTATTTATTTATTATAATTTTACAAGCTGTGTGCCCGATGAGATTTCCCAATGCCAAAAGATGATGAACTTCCATACAACCCTTCATCCCCTATTGACCCCTTGAAGAGAAAAAAAATCTGAAAAGGCACTCTTGTGCAAAATTCCATGCTTCTAGACTAGCAATTTAAGCAGTGGGTTGTCTATCAGTGGATGAATTTGAAGATTTTTAATAGTTTTATCATAGCACTATGTTAAGTTTTATTATTATACATGACATGCTGCACCAAACTTTACAAGTAGGTACTAGGTAAAAATAATCACTCAAGTCTAGATCTCCTGTATCAATGGTTGCAACTACTAAGAGGATATTTATATATAGAGGATATTTATGTATATATAATCATACACACAAAAGCAAATAAACTTTCATTATGAGTTCACCTACCACTTCACAAATTATTCAGCTTGTAACCTTGCTGAAGCCAAAAACCATGGATTGGAAATATATGGCAAATCCAAATGTTAATAAGACTTATGTAGCTTCATATGATTGATCATTATCAAACACAATGACTGCAATTCATACAACGGTCATATTGTTTGTATTGAACCAATTTGTTGTATCAATACATTCTAATACTGATGACTGAGCTCTACCCATTCCTTGTGATGTGATATACTGCAACCTGAACAGCATACCATAATAAAAGACTTGCAGCTAAGAAGGTGTAGTAGGGAAGGTACGTATTTACGATACCAGGTTTTACACCAGGTATTTGCTTCCAAGTATTGCGATTTTGAAAGTACGACCCATGTCTAAGGTGTGGTAAACAAGTGACAGATAGTGTCGTGAGTGGCATTCGTACAGGTATCACACGATATGTAAACAGTCACTATGTAATATATTCATCACTGGGGACATGGACAGGATTTATATCGAAATCGTATTGTCAAAGCACGCATGGCGACTCCGACCTTAACTATCAGCTTCTTTTGTTACTCTAGATGAACTAAATGAACAAAATGTTTTTACATTATGAAGAAAAATCTAAAATAATAGATTGTGTACAAAGATAAAACCGTATCATGCTTAAAATTACTAAAACACAGAAATATTGAGCATTAACCTTTAAAAAGGAATACGGCTGCCGACAATCAAAATACTAAGGTTCTGTAGTTTTTACATCAATAATCCTTCAATAGCACTTACCTCAATAAAATTTAGGCATTAAAGTGGCGTAATCGGCAACAAAGTAACAAGAAATTCGCGTAATTTTCACGATAAATAAGGACTGAAAACAGAAAAGAGCCTACCTCACCGTTCGGGTGTCAATTTTGGAGAAGTGTTGCAATATCTAAAAAATCTTTTTTTTTTTTTTTGCCCCGTCTCAATCTATCTTGTTGAAAAAAGAAGCCATTACGACCGCGACCGAGATTAAATTAATATTTTTCTTATTTATCATTCATATCGAATAGGTCTTTAGGTTGGCGTAGCCCATTCTGCACACAGAACAGAAAAACGCCGCGTCGCAGCGGCTCCGCTGCTTTGTGATTCACAGGCACAGAATCACAAATTGTGATTCTGTGCCTGTGAATCCTGACTTTTTGTCATCATCTCCGTAGACGGTAGAGGTCGTGGTGAAATAAATATTCAGGCTTGGGCGCTTGGCTCGATGTCCCGATGATTTTTTCATGCACATCCTGTGCCTCATTGTGGCCGGCCTATTTCGCTTTCTCTTATTTTCCTAAGGCAGTCAAACGGGCCGAGCAGACTCATGGCTTATAATAAGGCTATTTTGGCCAAGCCTTGACACTCGTTTAAAAAAAAATTAAACCAAATAATGGCAATAACAAATCACCGTATATCATATTATTGTCTCCCGAAATTTATTTATATTCTAGTCATATTAAAATACAGTGGCCAGTAAATATGTAGTACGACATACTGCAAGAGTCGATAGCTTGGGTCATCCATAAGTTCAAAAGTGGGCGGAGGAGGAGGTGGGCAGGGGGGAACGCAACTTTCTGACGTCAATATTTTAACTATAGAATGCACAGATTTCATAATTTCGATTTCGTAAATCCGTTTCGTGAAACCATTGTTATTTTCATGTGTAGTCTTGTGATATTTATGAACTCCAGAAGAAATATTGTTTTGCAAAATATGTATTATTTTATAGTTGACTTAACCTAACCTAATCTGTATCTTCGATGAAGCGTAGTGTCCGATTCCACAAAAAGGCCTAGATGAGGTGCTGAAACATAATGATTTATCATGCTGTAACAACACAATATTCGTATTACAGTTTTTGTCACAATTCAACAAAGCCAGCCCTTTTTTTAACTGGAATAGCAATTATTTCGTAATATGTAATGAAATTGCACAAGGGCATAGATACATTTTATCAAAATCATCATTAATTAAATTTAAATGCTTTGAACATACAAAACTGTCAATACATTTTTTTTTAACCAATGGTGGCAAAACAAAACCGTTCAGTCAACTAAACGTTAGAAGATTTATTAGGTACTTATGTTGTACTTATCATGGATACGATAGTCTTTTTGACGAAAATGACTATACAATGAATAGATCACGAATAATGTGATGTAAAAAAAGAGAAATATATATATATTTTTTTATATTAGTATTATATTATTTATTTATCACAAACACTGCTACCATTACAGGAAGTTCCTAATGCGGTAGCGTAGCATGTTGGTGAAACATCTGCTGTAAAGTGTCCTGCATTAGATGTTTCCCCAAAATATTCAATTTTAGATAGTTTTGTATAACTTGAAACCAGTAACTAGTCGCGGAATATAATTATTAATTATATTGTCCTCTGATGCTGGGTACTAACTTAGTTACTAAGGTACTGACCCAAGCTATCACCCATCACAGTACATCGCACTATTTACTGGACAGCCTCTTTATTTTGCGTGCTTTGATAGTTAAAATTGACTAAAAAATATTGGGACATTGATCTAGAATAAACCACATAGTTTAAAAACTACTTTTTAGAAAAAATGTATTTTCCAAGCTGAACATTATTTGTGCGTTGCCTTAGATCAGTGAACCAATAAAAAAAACGCGGCAAACTTCCCGGCTGAATGTTGGCAACAGACTACCGATCGATTCATGAATTGTAAAATTGTTTGTCCTTTTCTATCTCACACAAGTCGTACTGTTGTCTTTGTCACTAACGGGATGGACGCCATTGACCTCTTTCCACTGCTGCCTTATGATTGGTCGTTTATTGTGGAGGGGATGAATTGCTTGCAAAAAAGCCGCGTCTGTTTGCAGTTAGCCAACATAACCACTCTTTCGCGCCGACTCGTCAGGCATTTCCTTTCTTTCTTCTGCATTTAGCATTCGGAGTTAAAGGTCGCGTGAGGACCTTAGGTTTAAGTTTATTATTAATTTTAGCCCAAACATAGTCATGGCCAATAACGATAACTTTGCACAAGACGTTACTGATAATCAACTTAATGGAAATGCAGAAAATGGTGGCGGAGATACACAAGAACATAATAGTGCCGAAGCCCCTGGACGCGATGATGACAGGTAAAGTTTGGTTTAGTTTTATATTTTGTAAGCATTTTATAACATCTTTATTCTTAGCATAATCATATTTTAATCATTCAGACTCACGGATATCCATTCTGGTAATTTTTGCAGTTTGTCTGCGCCCGCCACAATGGCGGCGTTCTGCCATTATTCTTATCGGCGTAACGCTTAATCTATTTTAATCGTTAAGATCTTTTCAAAATTTCACATTTCCATCTTTACAGTGCATTCTCTACGATTTAAGTTCAGACCCAGAAGTCTTAGTTTTTATTTCAGAACATTTCCAGGCATATTTATTAAAATTTAGATTATCTCCGAGCCGCATGAAGTAAAATGGCGTCTTAATTGCGCGTCTCTTTTGCACCCGACACCGGCTCGGTTCAGTTATCGATTTTTTGTTTGGTTCTTTGTTAGCATACTTGTGGTTCGTGAATGCCGGTGTTGTGCGGTTCCAAAGCTAGCAGTAAAGCGTACGTAGGTAGTTGCAAGATTTTAAATCGGTAGCGCAGAGTGCGTCGCTGAGGGGTCGTCGCCCTGGCGGCGCGGCGCGTTGGTCAGTTTGGGGCGCTACTAACGCTGTGTCTCTCTGCAGGTGTGAGCCTGCGCCGCCGCCGCAGCTGCCGCCGAAGGACGTCATGGTATATATCCGCTGGGCTCACACTAAAGTAAAACTATGACCAAACTGACTAGTTGTATCGGCCACTTAACTTTGGGCCTGGATCATCTTTGCCAATTTCAAATCTTGCGATATGACTGTAACATCTTGTTTCACATTTCGTTGTCCTGATTGATAATGTAAATTTCCAGACTTGACTTTTGTAACTTACAGGTTGTCAATTTGATTTGCTGCAGTGCTTGGAGTTTGTTTTGAAAAAATAGTAGCTGTAAAGTACTGTAAACAAGTACTGCATAGTTTTAATTAATAAATTGTAATTATTAAGTCAGTTTCTAAATCGAGACACAAGTCTAAATTGTCTATTTCTACATGTTTTAATCTTTTACTTCGCAATGTCCACAGAAAACTTTTTGTCGGGGGCCTGAGCTGGGAGACCACAGACAGTAAGTGTAGTTTGTTAATTTTCCTGTAGTTCCACCTACATGGTACTATTTATAGGTAGCCTTATCATTGACTGGCATGTAGTTTCAATAACTACATGTTGCTAGTAGGACTAGTTGACCTTGGCTCTTATCATGATGACTTCATTCAGTTCTGCTTCTGACTAAGCATTGAAGAAAGCTTATACCCACATTTCTGAGATTTTCTATATTTTTTATTTTGTTAGGAATTTCAATGTTCAAGTCTAATATTCTTTTACTATTCACAGAGGAATTACGAGACCACTTCAGTGCATACGGTGAGATTGAAAGCATCAATGTCAAGACTGATCCGAATACTGGACGATCACGAGGATTTGCCTTCATCGTTTTCAAGGCACCTGATTCC
>OX451395.1:737035-773001 GCA_949629135.1 Eremobia ochroleuca | reverse complement strand
AAAAAAATATTTTGCCCGATCTCAATTTTTTAATTATTAAAATAAATAATTATTAATTTTTCGGAGTTTTCTTTTAATTTTATTAGTTTAAAGTTATATTTTGATAAGGAGAACTATTACAAACTTCTCCTTGGGCCTCAAGGGACTGCAGGTACAAAGGTGAGGGGTGGGGGGAATTATAGAAAGGAGAACAGCAGCTGTTGGGCATTGTTGACGCGGTCTCTAAGAGATTAGTACACGTTGCACCTACCTAGGCTAAACACGTAGCTGTTTTTTGGAAAAAAATATTTGTGATTTTTGTTTATTTGCAATTTGTATATATTTATTATTGGTAGGGGCCCATGGCTAAATAATAACAGCCGCACAGGTCGATTGATCAGGTTAAGCCATGCTTGCCGCGGTTGGTCTGTGGATGGGTGAGCATCTTTAAATATCGAGACCCCTTCCGTGCCTCGGAAAGCACGTTAGGCCGCTGGTCCCGGCTGTCAGTCGTAGATCTTTGACAGTCGTCACAGGTAGTCAGAAGCCCGAAGTCTGACAACCAGGCGTACCAAGGGGTACCGTATTACCCAGTAACTGGATTGTGGAGGTCAGATAGGCAGTCGCTCCATGTAAAATACTGGTATTCAGCTGCATCCGGTTAGAGTGGAAGCCGACCCCGAGATAGTTGGGAAAAGGCTAGGCAGATGATGATATATATTTATTATTGTGCAGTTAATACGATAAAAGTTAATTACTGAACATAATTGTGTTTTAAAAACTTTGAAAATAGTGGCATAGATAGTAAATATTTGTTTTTTTTACTTTTATTACTCGCTTATTAAAACAATTTCAAATACTTAATCGTTTATTTTATAATAAATCGACGGTGAAAGTTGGTTATAGTCAAATTCAATAATATTAATTATTAATCATGATATAAACGTTAGTTATTAATATTACTAATATTTGTTGTTACAGCCTCTTATCAAAATGAGTGAACCATCGAATAGTGATGACAATCAAAGTAATGATTGCCTCATTGGCGACAAAATCAGATCTAGTTCTCAATTAAGCTCCGAACTAGGAGAACTTGTAAAGCTAACTAGAGGAATATCAATGCTAAAAGCTGCTTCTGCAGAAAGAGCGGATGGATTAAATACTCGCGAATTTGTCTACGTGTATTCAGTATGCTGGCTAAAATATATCAATAAAGGATGCATAAGTGATCATTTAAAAAAAGAAAACATCACATCAGCATGTTCTTCACCTAAGAAAAAGCTTCGAAAGACTACTTCAATTGACTTTGATTGGAAAAGTAGGTGTTTTTTATGTGAAAAAGAAGCGGATGAAATGAAAGAAAAAAGAAAGTCCAAATCGTCAAGACAACAAATCAGCTATATACCTCTTTCAAGACAACCATTTTAAATTTGATAAGTGAAGAGAAAAGTGAATATTGTCGCAATATATAAAAGTGGAATAAATTGCACTGTAGCTTGCTTAGAATGCAATGGTAACAGCTGTACTAATCCTTCACCTACAATCCACATCAATGAAATCGATGACGATAACGACGACAATAATGTAAAAAAGTATAGTTGAAAATATATATATTTTTTTTGTAACTCGTTATTTTTTTGCTAAATATTAATAAATGAACATTAAAGTTACTATGCAAAAATAATTTATTAGGTATAAAATTGAAATCTTTACTTTAAACATTTTTTTCCTCTTGTCCCTCTCATTTTTTAGTAAATTGTTGTTATAAATTTTTGTAATCAAGATCGGCCAATTTTTTTTTTTTAACTTTTTTATTTGAGCTTTCAACAATGCAGTCGAACAGTTTTTATGAAGATTCATTGACTGGCCCTGGATTCCGAGATTTTACAATTTTTATGTCTTACGGCGCTCCACTACAATACAATATAGACGAAAGCTTAAACTTTTAAATAATATAAATAAAAACACACAAAAGTAATGATTAAATTGTTTATTTCATAATATGGCGCGACGTGTATTTTGTCATATTTTTTTTTTATTTTGTGACGTTGGCGTTCAGGGTAAGATTTCGTTTGTCACATATATGTGACAATGGCGTTCAAAAGGTTAAAATAATGTGATGTTCGCCACACGACGCAAACTTCTGATCAGCATTCAATAATAATGATTGTTAATGATTATACCCACCCATGTAATGTGATGCGTAGGGACTTACCGAATGAAAAACTATGCCAAAGAGCCGCCGATACGACATGATGTTCAGTCATACACAAGTACACAAAGTAGTTATCCCACATATTGTTCATTTTCTACGACTTACACAATAGAGCAGAGAGCAGGTGGTGGCCTAGTGGTAACGGCCCCGACTTAACGAGTTGTAGATCGTGGATTCGAACCCAAATGAAAATTATTTTCATCACCACTGCTCTCAAAAACTGTGATCATCAGAATGACTGCCCAAAATGACCGATCAGCTTTAAAATATTAGTAAAATCTAATACCTAATTGCTACTATTTGATACCTTTGTTTAAATAATTGGTACCTAATTAATAACTGAGAAAATTTATTTAAAAAATGGCCAGTCATTCTGACGTCAGGATGACTGCCCACACATAGAATCTTCACGTAAGGGCTCCAAAATTTCAATTCGCCTTTACAAAAATTTTGTACCTATTTGATACCTAAACATATATTTTTTCCAGATTTTTAGGGCAAAGAATAAAGATTTTAATAGAGATTTTTCATATTTCGATATAAGTACCCACATTTTGTTGGAAAAGTTGTTCAGTATCAAAGACTGAACCTCTCCTTAAAATATGTATTTGCAGTTAATTTGATTCCACCTACCTATACAATATGTAACATAATTAACACAAGACCTCATACACCCCTCAAATCAAACAATTCAAAATCAAACAAATCAGCCCTTTGTAAACAAAAATCTGTAATAAAATCTTTATTGTTGGCCTTTAAAATCCTGACGTCAGAATGACTGGCCATTTTTTAAATAAATTTTCTCAGTTATTAATTAGGTACCAATTATTTAAACAAAGGTATCAAATAGTAGCAAATAGGTATTAGATTTTAGTAATATTTTAAAGCTGATCGGTCATTTTGGGCAGTCATTCTGATGATCACTCAAAAACTGTGAGGGAAAACATCATGAAGAAACGGGCATGTCGTGTGACATACTGGCATGGCCACCATCAGGGATTTTAATTTTTATAATACAAAAAAATTGTCTCCAAATATCAGAATTAGTCAGTCACTGATCTCAAAAGCCAGGGCACCTAGCGAAGATCTGTTTTCTCCCAAAGGTGAATGCCCGAATATGGCCCACCTCGAACACATTTTGAAAGTTAATAAAAAAAATATAAGTTTTTGAAATAGGAATTATCAGCTTATGTTCTATCCTCTAACTAAGAGACGCCGCCGTGATCATAACAAATTAAGTATTTTATCGTATTATCATTGCGAGTTTCACAGGCGAAGTTTAGGGTTGCCATTATATGGTCAATTTAATTTCGATTATATTTAACAAATGTAATCGGTTACGGATTAATTATAATTTTATTATAAAAATTAACCTATGTGCTCAGTGGCGTGCAATGGAAGGTAGAGACTGATATGGGGCTGTTCATGTATTACGTAAGACGATTTGAGGGGGGGAGGGGGTCCAAACAAGTCTTATTTTTTCTTACTTGGGGGTGGGAGGGGTCTAGATTGATCTTACGTAAGATCACCAAAGTAAGCAAACATTATAGTTTTTAATTCTTTTGCTACTTTTTGCAATTTCGGTAGATACCTACTGATCTTACGTAAGTTTAAAAAGGGGGGAGGGGGTTCATCAGTCTTATCTTTTCTTACGTAGGGGAAAGGGGGGGGGTCAGAAAGTGGTCATAATTGTCTTACGTAATAAATGAACAGCCCCTATGCAGCAGTGAAGTCCTATAAGTTGGTGATGATGATGAACCAGTGTACACTTCAGTACTATTTCATGTACACTTTATACTTTCATCTTGCTTAGCTTTGACTTCGCTGACAAAGTATATAGAATAAAATATAAAAATGTAATATTGGAATAAATTAAAAATAAATAAAAATTTAGTTACTTAGAAACTAAAACCAGACAGTGAAAAAAAAACAAAGCAAGTTGTCGGCTTCTCCTTTTTTTTTATAAATGGCATCTTGCAGTTCAACCTTTGAGGTTGTCGTCTGCTTAACCAGGCCTGCCTGTGGATGCTTCAATAAATTAAGGCCTCCAGCCAGGGCTTAAAAAACTTAAAAACTAAGCAACTACACGCAAAGGCCACCTCTTGCGAGGTACGGACCTCGGCTTAGGCCGTCGCTCGGAGAGGACAGCAAGGTACATGAATGTTATGAATGTGTTAGTTTTGTCATTAGTAGTTTTAAATAGCGTAGCAAGTATTCTCTGGGATTTATCTGGTGCGGACAATGATATTATAAGTAAAAAAGGTGAGGGTAGTGAGTAATATAAATACGTAAGTAATCACCTTTGAATAGATAACGTTTACGAAATACGTTTTTTGTTCGAATTCTACATTGAAAAGGATGAAAAAGCCATGTTTTTTTTTTAATAATTGCGGGAGGTTTGAATTTAAAAATGGAAATATCAAAGGAAATATTTTCCTTTGATATTTCCATTTTTAAATTCGCGTGCGATAATTTTCTACAACTTTCAAAGGGGATTCACGCGACTTCAGTGCTTTGAGGAGATCACTTCTGTGTTTAGCGATGCAGCACAAAGTCTTAGGACTGTAGAACGCTGGTAGGTATATTTTTTTATTTATTCCTTTAATTCAAGCAACTAAGGCACATAGAAAAAACAATACATACTACTACAAACATACTTATAAACTAATACATACAAAATGATCACAAATACATACTAATTATAATATAATATAACTTAAAAATACTATAAATAAATACAACATAACAAACTTATACTTATTTAGAATTTCAACGTGGGCACTCTAGCTTCAGTGACCAGCCACGTGAAGGTCGTCCAAAAACCGCCATGACGCAAGAGACTGTCAACGTCGTGCGGCAGCTAATCGTCGAAGATCGTCATGTGACATACCGTGAAATAGAAGCAGCCGTGGGCATTTCAGGGACTACCTACTATCCAAAAAATCCCGCACGAAGAACTCTGCGTAAGAAAATTGACCTCTCGTTGGATACCACATTTGCTTAGCGACGACCAAAAAGCAGCCCTTGTTAGATGGTGTCGCAAAACTCTGCAGCGATTCAACAGAGGAGAGTGAAAACACGTTAATGATTAGTGGCGACGTGTCTTGGATATATGCTTACGATCTAGATTCCAAGCAGCAGTCAACTGTCTGGGTCTTCCAAGATGAGCCAAAACCGACCAAAGTCATACGCTCACGGAGCACTTAAAAAAAAATGATTGCCTCGTTTGTGGCAAAGAGTGGTCACGTCGCCACTATTGTACTAGAAGATCGCAAGACGGTTAACGCTGACTGGTATACCACTGTTTGTTTGCCACAAGTCATCACAGAGTGTCGAAAAAACAACTCAAGACGTCGTACGATACTGCACCATGACAATGTAAGTTCGCACATCGCCCGCGTTACAAAGATGTTTTTGAGCACCCAAAATGTCAAAATTTTAGATCACCCGCCTTACAGTCCTGACTTGAGCCCTAACGATTTTTTTACGTTCCCCAGAATTAAGCAGTCTTCGTGGTCAACGTTTCAGCTCTCCCGAAGAAGCTGTTGACGCATACAAATCGGCCATTTTGACTACCCCCACTTCGGAGTGGAATAAGTGTTCTAAAAACTGGTTCGAACGCATGCAAAAGTGTATTAAATATCGCGGAGAATTATTTGAAAAACAATAAATGGTAATAATCTATTAGATCGTCTATGTATACTTATTTCAAACGACACGTTACTCAAAAGGCAGCCCTGGTATTTATTGAAGAGTTCCGTTGTCTCATAATCATAATCATTTATTTGTTCATTACATTTTGGGTAGTTAAATAAGGTCTTAAATAAAATGTGTTTCACCAAAATCTACCAATTGAGGCATATGAACAGAACACAGCACAGTCCACTAGTAAACTTATAATTAATTATTTGTCAAATTCATTCCATTAATTATCATAAATATATCATAATTGGATTAAGATACTATAATATACAAAAGCTAATTGAAAAAACAAATACAAAATAAAATATAATAAAAGTTGGTACTATAGTAACACTTGCTGGCCAAGAGGTTACTCATTTTAGTTTTAAATAGTGTTTTATGGCAGGTCTTGTATTCATCCGGGACTTTATTATAAATTTTTGGTGACAAACTTAAGAAACTTTTACCCATTAGACCCGTTTTTGACTCTCCGAAACTCATCACCAAATGGTCCCATTTCGGAGTAAACCTCTAACGAACAAAAAACAATTTTGCAAATCCGTCCATATATGACGGAGTTATGCCCGAACATAAAAATATATAAACATCCGAGTTGATAACCTCCTCCTTTTTGGAGTCGGTTAATAAAAAGAGGACTGACGTGAATGACTGACTGACTGACTCATCAACGCCCAGCCCTTAGATCTAGAAACCTGAAATTTTGCACAGAGGTTCCCTTTATAATGTAGATGTTAAGGTGTGCGTTAAGGAATAAGAAAGGATTTTAGAAAGTTAGGAGTTATCAAAAAGTTAAACCTATAAACCTAAACATTAATTATAACGGACAATCCCTTGATAGCACTAATGCAGCAAAATTCTTGGGTATATTGGTTGACAGTCACTTAACCTGGAAACCACAAGCAGAAGCTTGTATAAAATTAAGTTCCACTGCGTATGTTCTCTACAATCTTTCCAAAAAAGTAAACATTGATACACTATTAGTAGCTTATCACGGTTTGGTGGTTTCCATTCTTAGGTTTGGTGTAATATTCTGGGGCAATTGCTACGAAAGAGGCTATATTTAAAGCCCAAAAACGGTGCTTAAGGGCCATCTTTAGTCTTAAGGTCACAGACAATTGCATCCCTATCTTCAAGACATACAATTTACTTACCTACTTTTCCTAGCATTTATATTTTAGAAATAGCAATTTTTGTTAAAACTAATATTCATTTATTTCCTACATTGAATGACACAAGGACACGAACCACTGCAATGAGATCAAAATATAAGAATGTATTGTGTACAGGTCAATGTAACACTGCATTGCTGAAAAAAACATTATTGGTATGGCACCTATTATATTCAACAAATTGCCGAATATGTAGTATAAAGGATTAAACAACTCCTGTCTTCGCTGTTATTAAAGAAGTGTTATTACTCTGTTACCGATTTCCTAAACGATGAATTGTAACACTCTCCTTATTTAAGATCTCAATTTTTATAATAAACTTATTGTGATCTCATTCTTAAATTTATCTTAGTACTTACCTAGTTTAAAATTAGCTGTAATTTTCTCCTTCAATTTTGTATGCCAACAGGCAGAATGTACTGGGATTATATTTTATACTAAGACCATACTTGTACGAGTACCTGCATTCTATACAAATAAATAAATTACTATTATTATTATAACTCTAAAAGACATCAGAGGGAACGATGATATGATGGGTGGAATCACAGTGTTGTTAGCTGGAGACTTCCGTCAGACTCTGCCGGTAGTGCCGAAGGGAACACGAGCTAACGAAGTTAGGGCTTGCATAAAAGCGTCAAATCTTTGGCCCTTTATAAAAAAACTCCATCTTAAAAAACATGCGAGTGCACTTGAAGGGTGATGTTTGCGCTGGATAACTCTCCGATCTCCTTAAAATAACTGGATACCTAACTAATAACTGATCTTAGAGGGGACTGCTTCTCCACGGCCAGTTCTACATGGCCTGCTCGAGAATGAGCTCATCTAGCAGACTGCAGTACTGGCCATTTCAAATCAAAATAATTTTTGTTTGGCTAAGAATTCTAATTTCAAATTAATTTTATTTTAAAAACATGGAATTTTGTTTCCAAAAGTTGTCATTTGTTTATTGATTACTGTTGTACATTTTCATCGCATTACAATCTTTTTCGTCATCATGGATACGTTAAAAATTCGAGTAATTATGGAATATGAGTACCGTCATAGCAGCAACGCGGCACAAGCGGCACGCAACATCAACGACGTTTACGGAGCTAACACTACAAACCAACGCATCACCTGTTATTGGTTTGTACGCTTCCGTTCTGGAAATTTCGACCTGAAAAATGAACCTCGCGGTCGTCCGAAGACTTTGGTCGATAGTGACCAATTAAAGGCGATTGTGGAAGCTGATGATACACAATCTACGGCTGAATTAGCAGCAGCTTTCGACGTTAGCGTCAAAACAATATTGGTCCATTTGCGTCAAATTGGCAAGGTAAAAAAGCTTGACAAATGGGTGCCCCACGAACTCAATGATCGCCAGCGCGAAGTACGCGTCGAGACGTGCCTTGCACTACTCAACAGACACACAAATGAAGGAATTTTGAACCGCATTGTTACCTGCGATGAAAAATGGATTCTGTTTGATAACCACAAGCGCTCAGCAAGTTGGTTGGATCCTGGTTCAGCACCTAAACAATGCCCTAAACGAAAACTTACCCCTAGAAAAGTGATGGTCACTGTTTGGTGGTGTAGCGCCGGTGTGATTCATCACAGCTTCTTACCAAACGGGGTGAGCATTACTGCAGATGTGTACTGTGAAGAACTGAACACAATGATGGAGAAGCTGGCACATCTCCAACCAGCATTGGTCAATCGCTCGTCTCCGCTGCTCCTGCACGACAACGCGCGACCTCATACTGCACAGCAGACGGTCTCCAAGTTGCAAGAATTGGGGTTGGAAGCTCCCCGTCATCTGCCCTACTCACCAGACCTTGCGCCTACAGACTACTACTTTTTCCAGAATTTGGATAAAAAATTCAATACCCGAGAGGCAGTATGTGATATAGAATACTGTTTTTTTTTATTTGTTTTTTTAATAGCCTTATCAAAATAAAATTTTTGCTGAAAAATAATTCCCTAAAGCATTATTTTTGTAATGACGTTGACCATAAGAAATATACAATTTTGAGACTGATTTTATGACTTTAATTCAACAGACTGATTATAGTATTAATAAATGATTAAATTGCGATTTCGTTGTTTTAATTATCTTCTGTGAAATAGCCCTAATATTTACTTTTTGTGATATTGTTCATTTTTGTGACGGTATTCGTTTTTGTTTCATTTGTTTAACTGTACAAAAATTTTGAAAATCACCCAGGTGCGACAAATTAAAATATCAAAGCACAATGGCAGCCACCCATACCTTAATTTAGCTGAGATTAAATTCTTGCGTCTTCAAATGAAAAATATTTGTTTAACTCGGCCTCAACTTCTGAATTAGTTTGTTTTAGAATTTTTGTTCGAGAAGGCCGAGAACAATAGAAATCCAGTCATTAACTTTTGTAGGCTATGAATGGTAATTCCTACTCGAGGAAGTAAAAGGGCAATATTCAATATTGCATTAGTATTTTCCTTACCCAGTTTTTTCAGCATGCAATGTTTTAAAAAAGGACAAGCGCAAGCATCAGTGACATGAATATCACTAACACTAACAAAACAAACTAGAACCTATCAACAGGCTGTCAAACCAAGTATATTGTTTTAGATTTGAGATAATAGTCTTTTTGCCACTCATTCATTGAAAGTAATTCATTTATTTTTACACTACAATATTTTTACCTCCCTGCAAGGAATACTTCCACTTAGAAATAAACAGTATTGTTAATGCATGTACTCCATTTAATTACAATAACAAACTAAAACTGAATACAATACAATAATGCTGTAAATACTTACTGTCACATGGTAGAATAAATATGAAATGGCGACACTAAACGACAGTGAAAAATCAAATGACTTTTCATTTAAAATATTTTTTTTATCCAGCCTTAACTAGTAAATGTGATACGTTGAAAAAAACGTAGAAAAATAATGGGACTGCCTTCGTATATAAGTCACTTTTAGGCGCTCAAATTAAATTCACCTAAGATTTCGCCATTGTTTTTTAGCGTCTTCAGCGTGCTTTAAAGTAAAAGAACGCGTTATTAAAAAAAGGGATGCACATACGTGCGGGGAGGCGAGCGATTTGCAACGTCGCCGCGTCGTCGCGCGCTCTTTTTGTCGTAGGAAGGGTCAAAATTATGTAAATAGAATACCTAGCGGTATTTACATAATTTTGATTTTAATTTTGTTCAACAGGTTGCCAACTTGCGTCATAGTGGTCAGCGATGAATGGATTGCTTATCGGGCGCGCGCTAAAATTGATAGGTACTTTAAGTTTCTTGTTTGTGTTGATATTTTGAAAAAAAAAAACTTGAAACGACAATAATTCGTGTCTACTTGAAGGCAATAACTTAGTTTGCACTATCTAAGACTACAATTACATGTTATTTTTTCTAGAATCTAAATTTGGGAAATGGCAATTTATTACGAATATGTAAACTGTTACATAATTATTCATAATAAATTGTCATTTACCAAATCTAAATCCAAATCGAAATAGGAGGTGCAGTAACTGTAGACCAGGTATTGCACCTCCTATTTCGATTTGTCGCAAGTTTTCAATTTCATCCTGAATAGGACCTTTTTAAAAATGTTCATGTAATGTTTCGTTATTTTTGGATGGGTCCCCTAAGGCATGGACGCAAATTATGGTAACAATGAAGTCACTAGCGCATGCCACCTGCAGTTTTACTGTCCCGTAACCTTCCTCCTCAAGTCACTGGCGCATGCCACCTGCAGTTTTACTGTCCCGTAACCTTCTTCTCAAGTCACTGGCGCATGCCACCTGCAGTTTTACTGTTCCGTAACCTTCCTCCTCAAGTCACTGGCGCATGCCACCTGCAGTTTTACTGTCCCGTACCTAACCTTCCTCCTCAAGTCACTGGCGCATGCCACCTGCAGTTTTACTGTCCCGTAACTTTTTTTTTTAAGGCATTGGCGCATGCCACCTGCAGTTTTACTGTCCCGTAACCTTCCTCCTCAAGTCACTGGCGCATGCCACCTGCAGTTTTACTGTCCCGTAACCTTCTTCTCAAGTCACTGGCGCATGCCACCTGCAGTTTTACTGTTCCGTAACCTTCCTCCTCAAGTCACTGGCGCATGCCACCTGCAGTTTTACTGTCCCCTAACCTTCCTCCTCAAGTCACTGGCGCATGCCACCTGCAGTTTTACTGTCCCGTAACCTTCCTTCTCAAGTCACTAGCGCATGCCACCTGCAGTTTTACTGTCCCCTAACCTTCCTCCTCAAGTCACTGGTGCAGGTCACCTGCAGTTTTACTGTCCCGTAACCTTCCTCCTCAAGTCACTGGCGCATGCCACCTGCAGTTTTACTGTCCCGTAACCTTCCTTCTCAAGTCACTGGCGCATGCCACCTGCAGTTTTACTGTCCCCTAACCTTCCTCCTCAAGTCACTGGCGCAGGCCACCTGCAGTTTTACGTACCCTAACCTTCCTCCTCAAGAACCTGATCATTAACAACTACTAACAATAAATGAATACGGAATGTTGTAAGATTGCGCTACTGTCTGCTCGCGTTGTATGGAGTAGGTCTTCTGCAGTAATAGCTCCTGTGCGGAGGCGCGGGCGCTGGGATGCGCCAGTGCAGCCACGCCACGCCGCGCCAGTCGGCTGCGCGCTCTCACCCGCCGAGGACGCTTGCTGGCACACAGACACATACGGTATGTACAAAATTAACATTATATTATTACAAAATTAAATGGTGTTAATCTTTGATTATACAATTATAGTCTGTACCACATAATAGATGGTACTATCCTGAACGCGTTTTTCAGGAACAGGCCAATTTAAAAATATGCAATCACGGGACGATATCTATATAGATACATACATATATGTTCTTGCGCTTTTTACGTTCAGTTGAAAAAGCTTAGTTTGCATTTCCACAAATGCGGTGTGGCGTGGTAACAAAATAATCCTACGCCTGAATTATCGTCTTTTTTTTAAACCACTTTTCCCTGGGCCCGGTTCAGTCAGGCAGGACTCCAGACACGATCCGTTCTGTTAGGAGCTTTACTTTTTGCTAATCACAAACTGGTTTGGGGTGTTTAAAAGTGCTACTTATTTGTTTTATTTTCCTGAATATAGCCGGGCAAGGTAATCACGGTCGAATGAGACACACCTTTTGATGCCGGGATTTTTTTTCGGGTTTTGTCGGGAATACTACTTTCGTAACTATTTTTGTCCTGAAGGCACGGGTAGCTATTGTGTTACATTCCGGTGAGGTGAATTTAAGATCTGAGATGTGGCTTAACTTAACCTGTTAACCGGGCGGGACGTATAAATACGTCAAACTTAAACAGTAGCGTGTACGGAATTCCCCGGTTAACAGGTTAAAGACAAAAAAAACGGCCAAGTGCGTGTCGGAACACGCACAATGAAGGGTTCCGTACACGGAGAGAAAATTCTTAGAAAAATTACTGTGCGTCACTCTAAAGTGAGTGCAAGTTTTCTAAGTGAGATTGGGAAAAAATCACTATTTGTCCAATAAATTTTCCGGACAGCATAAGATTTTTTACTGTGCTCGCATGGTAATTTTTCCATTACCACTCAAATGCACTTAGATTATGAGACAGCACAGCAATTTTTCCAAGATTTTTCTCTCCGTGTAGTTGGAATGAATTTATCCCAAGAACAAACTTAATTGTAGTTGAAAATCATGTTCTCCCATACATTGCAACTGCAAATTAAAGTTGCTTAGCTGTGATAGTTTTCCTTTTAATTTCGTTATTTACGAGTATACTACTGTGGTGAACTTTTTCACACACCCAAATGCAACCATTTATCTGGCAGGGGGTGGGGGGACACTTGCTAACAAAAAATATCACTTTAAAGCTTAATATTTCACAAACGGGTCCCTAAATCGAAAAATGGCTTTCAGAATTCCGCAATTTTTTTAAAAGACCTATCCAACGATATCCCACAACATGGGGTAGATGAGAAAAAAAAACATACCCACTTTACATGTACAGGAGGTACCCTAAAAAAATGTTTTGTCATGATTATTTTACCACTTTGTCGGCGTGATTAATATGTGTTTCCATGTCAAATTATAGTTTCCTAGTACTAAGAGTCTCTGAGCTAAGCTCGGACGGACGGACGGATGAACGGACGGACAGACGGACATAGCGAAACTATGAGGGTTCCTTTTTCACTACGGAACCCTAAAAACCAAGACCACATTAGATATAAGTAGGTAGGTACCTACCAGAGGTTTCGACTACCGGATTTTTCAATACCGGTATTAATATCGCATAGAGAATTACCAATACCGGGATCTCGGTATTAGACTCTTTTTTTTCAAAAATTGTTTTTTTTACTGTGGAACCCTAAAAACCAAGACCACATTAGATATCTTTCTTTCTTCTTTTTTTTAAAAACAACTTTGCCCCACACCAGGAATTTCTCCTGTATTCTGGGTGCGTTTACAAACATCTAAACTCACAAACACAAACAGCCAGACCCGGAACAACTACTTTTAGGTCATACAAATATTTGTTCCGTGCGGGAATCGAAACCGAGATATAAGTAGGTAGGTACCTACTAGGGGTTTCGAATACCGGATTTTATTTCAATACCGGTATTAATATCGCATAGAAAATTTTACCAATACCGGGATCCCAGTATTGGTCCTGGGATCCCGGTATTGGAAATATCCAAATATTTGAATACTTACAGATATTGAAAAATGACATAAAATGTTTTGCCCGGTATAAGAAGCCCTAGTGCCCTCTCTACCTATCAGCCGAATTAGAATAATAGATTCAATTGAAATCTTTGCATTTCCAGTAAAAAATACGTTTAGTGCTTAGGAATTAGCAAGAGTTAGCGCGGTTAGCTAAGGAGAGGATGTGTCAGGCTGTTGTGAGGACCTAGCCAGTGAGCCAGCTAACTGAGCAGCGGGCGAAGACAGCGACTGCAACTCAAGACTCCTACTGCTCGCCCGTCGGCGCCTAGCCGTACTGACTTACTTGCCTACCTACCTAATATCGCAACATAAAGCGTGCTACTCCATCGGTGACCGTTCCTTCTCCGCACGAGGTGAGTCCGCTGCCCTGCAGTGGCACAGTTTAGGCCGGTATTATTATTTTTATAGCAACATTCGCATGAAATTATTATTTTTATAGCAACATTCGCATGAAATTATTATTTTTATAACAACATTCGCATGAAATCGAGCTGCCGACGCCATAGCAACTGTGTGCGGCTTATACAGGGATATTATTGTCTTCGGAAGTCTGGACAGTAAAACCACTACTACTATTATACGGATACTAACTCGGCTGGCGACCATGTAGGTACTCGGATAAACCACATGCGCTCGACGCGTTCGATCACCCGCCTAATGTAAACATTTGCAGTACCACACTAGCGCCTGTTGACAAACAAAAACAAGTTGCGAAAATATTTCGTAAGCATGTATGAATATTAATCGCCATTCGTCATTGTTGCTGTCAGACGAAGGAATGCTATGCATAACATAACACTGTCACACAACGCTTTGTCAAAGGCAACGCCAGCAGCCTTTATCGACGCTATACCTCCCCAGGTATCGTTCTGTTGGTAGACAGAGCTTACTAAATTAGTTCTGTGTGGAATCGAACTCACAGCCCGTTAGCACTGTCATGTAACCGATCGCACAACTGTGCCAACCGTGTCGCTCGGTAGGCGACAGCATCCGGGCAGCCCGCGAGATTGAAATGTTTTGCAAGTTGCAGCTCAGCGCCGCCGGTCGTATGGGTACGGGGGCGGGTGGAACAAACTATTAGCACCAGTGACATCATTATATTATAATGTTACCGAACTATAATCATTCAAATCATCAATACAACTCTCTGACCTCTGTCTTCAAATTGCCCAAATCACTAGCACACAGGTAGCCAAGTGAAATATGTAGTAGGTATACCTACTATTTCATGAAATCATTATGATTCAGAGAGTTGTATTAGTGATTCTAACAACCATTTGGTGAGAATTAAGTCTTGAACAGAATGTGCAGTTCAGTTTATCAAACTTAATCGAAGTTCGAAGTAGGCAATAACTTTAGAGAAGAGGATAATCAAACAGATCTTCCAATTAAAATAATGTTTAAATAAACCAGTACTAAGTGACACAAAAAGCGTTGTTTTGAAGTCGTTATCGCGCGAGGGTCACGTTATCAGCGGACACTGCTGCTGAGCTTCCGTCCAGGCTTCGCGAAACCGCCGCCGGCGGAGAATCGCGCGCTGACCCACTTACTATTTTATTATTTGCTACGATTAAATATCAAACATAGGATTACCTACACTCAAACTTTATTTATTTTGTGCCCTTTAATAAGGGGAAGCTTTTGTACGAATGATCAGTAGGTACCTACATACGGGCATTGTAGTTGGGGTAAGTCAGAACCTCGTTTGACCTCAGGGCTACGCAACATAGTTAGAACCTCGTTTGGCTTCAGGGCTACGCAACATAGTTAGAACCTCGTTTGGCCTCAGGGCTACGCAACATAGTTAGAACCTCGTTTGGCCTCAGGGCTACGCAACATAGTTAGAACCTCGTTTGGCCTCAGGGCTACGCAACATAGTTAGAACCTCGTTTGGCCTCAGGGCTACGCAACATAGTTAGAACCTCGTTTGGCCTCAGGGCTACGCAACATAGTTAGAACCTCGTTTGGCCTCAGGGCTATGCAACATAGTTAGAACCTCGTTTGGCCTCAGGGCTACGCAACATAGTTAGAACCTCGTTTGGCCTCAGGGCTACGCAACATAGTTAGAACCTCGTTTGGCCTCAGGGCTACGCAACATAGTTAGAACCTCGTTTGGCCTCAGGGCTACGCAACATAGTTAGAACCTCGTTTGGCCTCAGGGCTACGCAACATAGTTAGAACCTCGTTTGGCCTCAGGGCTACGCAACATAGTTAGAACCTCGTTTGGCCTCAGGGCTACGCAACATAGTTTCACTAAGTCGAAACCTAAACTAACGTATGTCAAACTGAACATCGATTCAGAAAGCATGTTTAATGAGGTGCCTACTGAAACACTGAAAGATTTATTTCTACAGTTCTGTGTAACTGTCGGAGCGATCTAAAGTTAGGTATCCTACTTTATAAACGACTAGCATCCGCCCGCAACTTCGTTTGCGGAGAATTCGGAATTCCCGCCGTTTAAATCCTATTACCCGTTTTCCCGTAGGAATGAAGCATTTTCTCGCGGTAAAAAGTAGCCTATGTTCATCAGGGATAATGTCGGCTTCTAATGGTAAAACAATTTTTCAATTCGGTCCAGTAGTTTCGGAGCCTATTCAATACAAACAAACAATCAAATCTTTCCTCTTTATAATATAAGTGTAGACAACAGGGAACTAATATGCAAACTTCACAGAAATTTATTTCCCACGTGGCGTGTTCCCGGGAATATCTGTTATTTTCAATTTCTAGAGCCGCCCCTGTTCGTCGTTCTCTGCTTGACGGCTGACGCAGCGCTCTCTCCCATTGTCGCAGACTGCAGACATTATCATAATTTCTACAGCGTGTAACGGAAAGGGGGTATCAACCCTGAAGGAGGTGAATGTGCTCATGAAACTCAACAACTTTCCCCAAAGAACATAGGTCGAAATATGAAAAAAAAATTTGACATTCCCATAGTAAATCAATCAGCTGGTAGTCAGTCGCCCCGGCGGCGCCCCATTCGCCCCTGTCGCCCCTGTCGCCCCTGTCGCCCCTGTCGCCCCTGTCGCCCCTGTCGCCCCGGCGGCGCCCCTGTCCCGAGCGACACACTTCGACGTAAGGTTGGAGGCTATCGCGGCTGATAATGTGGGTTCAAAAATAATGATGACACCCTAATCTTAATTAAAAACGTTTATTAAAACTCACGAATCGGGGCTTTATAGATTAAATGTTTTATTTATATTTAACAACCGACGATGAAATGGCCTAATTTTATCCGTTTAAAGAATGAATTTACTAACGAAACATGATCAGTTTCATAAAATTGTTTTGGTAAACAGAGAGCTTACCGCTGATTCATTCGCTGAATTACATGAATAATAAAAAGATTATATACATACATAGGCGCAGTATAAAGACAGTGTTTGTAAAGTGTAGAATATTGAACTTGACTACTTAGTGTAAGTGCGCCTGCGCACATCTGCGCGACTGCTATAGTCATCAATAATAATAAGTAGGTAGGTACCATGTCCGAATAAACGAGTTAGTAGAAGCACATCATTCATGCCCATCCTGTGCCAGCCCCCAACAATGAGACAATGACTATGCTAATAGACACGTGCTCTATGGTCTGGTTTATGGCTAACAAACAGCCGTATACAAGGCTGTTGTTTAGCCTTAGAAAGAGCTTAGGTGTTCATTCATGAATCATGATGCGTTCCCTATGTGGAAGCTTCGCGAAATGCTAGGACTTGACTATTTGGAATGAAGCCGTGAGTGAGTGGCCTACACTTGTGGCGTCCTTGATCCTTGCTGATTGGAATCACAACTGTATTTCTTAATTTTAAAGACCGATTGCTCTTTGATTAGGTCTAGGGGTCAGGCAACGCCTAGATAAAAGACTAGGTAGGTATGGGACTTCTTGCAAAATATTTGAACTTCAGAATCAGACAGTATGCAGGAACATTATTAGCTACCATTTCGGCTAAAACTCTGGAAGTTGCAATTAATACCTTCACTCTGTTCAGGTGAAACAATTCGCCTATGTTGCATCCCTAACGTTCGTTAGTTGCGCGTTCTGTCGGCGAGGCAACGTGTAATTTGGGTCAATGGGAATAAATAGGCGCTGAGACTTAGCCGACGACCCGCTGTACCCATTCCAGAATGCTCTCCCATTCACCATGCGAAGCGATTGCTTGGTACATCTGATGAGTGCACTACAAGCCTCAGCACGTGGATAATAATTCTGAAGCAGTATCAGCACGTCCGCTGGTCAGTAAATTGGGTATTGGAAACTGACATGTGACAATTGTCTGAAGAAATCCTAATTTAACAGAAATTGTCATTTCTTTTTTGGTGGTGATTTCCGATTTGTGTTGAAATGCAAACTAAATTGACAGCAGTTACAATGCATAGTCGATACAGATGGTTCAGTGTGCAGGCGGGCCGCGGCTCAGTTGAGGCAATTGTGCTGCAGGCAGGGTCACGACTGCGCCACCCAGGGCTCCCGGGTGAGGCGTGACGTCATCCACCCAGGGCTCCCGGGTGAGGCGTGACGTCATCCACCCAGGGCTCCCGGGTGAGGCGTGACGTCATCCACCCAGGGCTCCCGGGTGAGGCGTGACGTCATCCACCCAAGGCTCCCGGGTGAGGCGTGACGTCATCCACCCAGGGCTCCCGGGTGAGGCGTGACGTCATCCACCCAGGGCTCCCGGGTGAGGCGTGACGTCATCCACCCAGGGCTCCCGGGTGAGGCGTGACGTCATCCACCCAGGGCTCCCGGGTGAGGCGTGACGTCATCCACCCAGGGCTCCCGGGTGAGGCGTGACGTCATCCACCCAGGGCTCCCGGGTGAGGCGTGACGTCATCCACCCAGGGCTCCCGGGTGAGGCGTGACGTCATCCACCCAGGGCTCCCGGGTGAGGCGTGACGTCATCCACCCAGGGCTCCCGGGTGAGGCGTGACGTCATCCGCTGGTGCCATCCATCAATTGTGCACCTACCTAATCAATTGGTTTCCGTCGCCTTTCGTATCAGTGTGTGGTGATGGGTTGCGTCTACACGGAGAGAAAATTCTTAGAAAAATTACCGTGCTCGTCACTATAAAGTGAGTACAAATGACATCTACAGAAGCTATTCTAAGTGAGATTGGGAAAAAAAATTCCATTGCCAATCAAATGCACCCAGATTATGAGACAGCACGGTAATTTTTCTAAGATATTTCTCTCCGCGTCGGTATAGGTATAGGTATAGGCTACCGCTGGCTACCCAACGTGGGGGGCTAGCTGGTAGGGTAGGGACCACAGATGTACCCCAATCAGAACAAAGCTGGGCAATGTGTTATTGTGTTATTAGAGTTTCTTCATCAGCACTTATTGATCTCTTGGATTATAATCCAACAACATATCGTTCTGTTTGCGGATAAACGGAGGAAGATTTTATTAAGCACCTACTGTAAGGGATTCATGAAAGTAGCTTGTTATTTTTTTGTGTTTGTGTTCTTTTTTAACCGACTTCAGAAAAGGAGCAGGTTCTCAGTTCCCCGCAATCTTTTTTTTTTATGTATGTTCCCCGATTACTCGAAGACGGCTAGACTGATTTGAATTTTTTTGTTTTTTTTTTTTTGTTTGAAAGGGTATACTTTCCATGTAGTCCCATTGTCATCAACTCAGGATCTGATGATGGGATCCAGGAGAAATCGAAGGAATTCTTCAAATATTATAGGCACACCTATAGCGATTTGGGTATTTTTATAGTAACTCGTGCATTTGCTCTCGGAAAGCACCATTTGCTGAAGAGGAACTGATGATGAAGACCACAGATGGCCACCGGAACTAATATAATTAAATTTAAAAAATATTATTTACTTATACGAATATCTGTAGAGTAGATACCACAACTAAAAAGTGAAAACTTTTTAACAAAAAAAAAAACGTACCTAGTACTTCCAAAAAAAACATTACAAAGTAAAAAATAACTTTAATTTCGGAAGTCGGGGGCAAAAAACTAAAATACAGATCTAAACACACCGCACACACATTTTATGTGTCATGTATGCCGCAAATAGGTAAATGTATTTTCTTTCTTTCTTTCTAAACTGTTGTTAACCCTTATGTGAGTGACGAGGCACCTAGGTACCGAGGCACCCGGGTATCTTTAGCATTTTTAAAGGTACCCGGGTACCTCGTCACTCACATAAGGGTTAATTATTATTTTTATTTTTTTTTATGTTTTAATCTAAGTTTTATACTTTCGTTTTACGTGTAGGTATGTGTCTGTCTTCAATTACTGTAATTGGTTTTAAACGTGTTTATTAAAGTTAATAAATAAATAAATCAGCTATAATTTGTCTGCAGTCTTAATTTGCCAGGTCTGTGGCAATCTGTGGCAATAGACACGTTCCCCATCACTTGGTAATCAAACGTAACTGCTGCCTTCCTCTTCGGAGAGTATAGTCGTGATATTATGTTTATGCGATGACAAGCAATGTAAGCAATCTGGCACAAAGTTATGTTCTCGTTATATTCGTCCTCCATATGTATGGCGCTCTAGAGTTCTGGCGTGGAGTCGGTCGCGCAGATCGATGGAGCCCCGAGCAACTCCACCCCAACCCCAGGTCTTTCATTACAGGCCAGTGTTTACGTAACAACAATAAAACTTCAAGGACAGTTCTCTGATACATATTTGGAGACCAACGGCTGCCTAATTTCAAGTGAGCAATAAAAACTTAATGATCTCGCCTCGGTAATCTCGGAAGTTGGCCCTGAAACTCACCTCACCTCACATCACGATTGTTGTCGTGAAGTCTTGATACTAAGAGGCACGTTTAAGTTATTCGGTGTTCTCATTCCCTGCCGAGGATTGCTTCGATTTCTACACGAATTCAGTTCACATTCTTTCTGTCACTGAGCTCTAGCCTCGGTTGACTACCCCCTAAGACGGTATTGTCGCTGTTTATACGAAACTTAAAATATTCATTCACTCCAGAAATCAATAATAATTGTGTTGTAGATTTCGCTGCAGACATCAATATTCAAGGATGTTCCACAATCACTGTGGTTGGCTGGTTTTGTGCATATGCTGCAGCGATCAAGTTCTGGCGTTAGGTATCCACATGAAGTTAATGTACAAACAATAAGTACCTACCTAACTGCAATGCAATACATAAGTACTTAAGTAATATTATGAAATTGCTTATCGATGTGTTTCGTCGACAAAGAGGACGCGGATTTCTGTAAAATCTTTGCAATTTCTTATTGTTTCGTATAAAAGTGCTTTAGCTTATCGATGTACGACAACTATGTTTATAATAATAATATTTTATTTTCGTTAATTTTCTCATATTTAAGTGAACTATGTATGTTCTTTTTTGAGAAATAAAACTTCTTTAAACCGAAAGTATTAGGTAACTGTCAAAAGATAACTAAACACGCTTTGTGAAAAAAAACCGGTTCTTCCCCCTTGTAGGTACCTATTGACCGCAAAAACTTTCTGAAAAGTTTAACAGTTCACGTCGAGGCAGCTGAGGCAGCCCTCGATACAATAAAATGCAAAGCAAGCGCCCTGCGACAATATTGGACGCTGAATTCTCAGAACTGGCTCATAACAAGTATACGAGTTGAATTGTGCAGATGTGAGGATGAGGTCATCACCAGGCGACCACCATGCGCTGGCCTGCTGGAACGATCGTCACGTTCAATAACTGTGTCACGTAGATAACATATCGTTGTTGATGGAATCATATTTTTAAATAACTAGAACTAACAGAGCAAGTATTAAGAGGTTATCGCTTGAAAAAAAAAAACAAAACCAGTATTCTTACGCAAATTGTATGCGGAATATTTCTGAGCTGAGATTAAGCGGAAACAAAATGCATCATTATAATTTGATTAAGTAGGTATGTGCGGAAGAGGACGCTTGCATGATGCACCGATAAGCAGCAATGATGACTATTGTGCACAGAACACCAAGTGGGCGGGTGGCGGAGCGGTGGACACCAAGGTTTGGTAAACACCATCTACCATTGGGTTATTTCCACAGATCACAACGACAAGGCTTGATTTGTATATTTTTGTCATACAAACGCGGGCCTCGAACTTCAAGATGGCCGTGAATATGTTCCCTAGTCTATTATCCGCACAGCTGTACAAATCTCCACGCCTCCAAGCCTGCAACCAGTCAATCACGTTCATATTATCTCTAATACGGTTCATTCAACGTGAGGAATGGCATTATACATTTCCTCCTGATAAGGCCGGGTCGCCGTGTGCAGCACAGCTTCCAAGTCGCGCACGCGCCTGCCGGCCGCGCTCCGGGGTGCGTTGCCCTCGAGCCTCGAGCCTCGCCCCTCGACAGCGATGCCATTGACACCGTGAACTAACCTGCAATGAATTCCAATTATACATCAAGCCCTACAGCTCAACCATGATTAGCTAGCAAGTTCGCTGTCAAATGTAAACTCGTGGGATATAAATTATTCATCGTTGGCGGGTCACTTGTATTACTCACCTACCGATTTTCTTAAACGTTGGCCTAAAATAGTCCAGTAACTTCGGCAATAAGCTCGATTCGCGCGTAAATAGCACGCGCCGATGAACGTAGGTAACGAACGCTCGGCTACGTTCAGTATTGCAGCTTTTATTAATAATAGTGTAATACTAAATAATAACAGCCACACAGGTCGATCCACCAGGTTAAGCTACGCTTGCCGCGGTTGGTCTGTGGATGGGTGACCATCTTTACATACCGAGACCCCTCCGTGTCTCGGAAAGCACGTTAAGCCGTTGGTCCCGGCTGTCATTCGTAGATCTTTGACAGTCGTTACGGGTAGAGTCAGAACCCCGAAAGTCTGACAACCAGTCTTACCACGGGGTATCGTATTACCCAGTAACTGCGTTGTGGAGGTCAGATAGGCAGTCGCTCCATGTAAAATACTGGTATTCAGCTGCATCCGGTTAGACTGGAAGCTGACCCCAACATAGTTGGGAAAAGGCTAGGCAGATGATGAGTTGCCTTCAGTAGGTACAGTCTACTTTACTTGACAGGAGACTTGACATTTCGGGCCTTGACATTTGGCTCCCGAGTAGGGACATGACGTGATGCTTTAGATTATCTACTAGTTTTTGAAAAAGCTTTAGCAGTCATAGATAAAATACTAAATGTACAATTAGCAGTGGAACTTATGGTTGGTGGCACCTACACGACTTATGCAGGAACGTTGGCCTATTTGTAAAATGGAACAGAGAATTCATCAGTGTTCTCTTATTAGAGTATTTTACAACGTCCCATAAAATGTGAACGACACAACATTATCGCTCGGGCCGCCAGCGTGGGCTCCTCACATCCGTGTATAATCTTTTTGTACAGAAAACATTAGTCTGGGTGAACGTTGACTCACTACCGAAAGTTTTTCTGTAATCCTTCATGACCTCTGTTCCCCTGGGTTTACTGAAGACGTGGGCGCCTTCCACTCGACTGTAGGAGTAACTGAACATAATGTATTTGTTCCAGATAGACAAGCTACACCATGAGGGGTCTCTTATTGGTGGCCCTTGTGGTCGCAGTCTTATGCACAGTCGACGCAGAGGTGAGTTGTGATAATATTATTTAACATCACCATATTAGGGACATCATCGAAACTGTTTCTACTGGAATATCCTGATGCATTACCTGCTTCAGCCAACACTTGTCTCGTTCGACCAACAGTTGGCAAGAAAACTATCTGATTCGATATACTGGGTCACCAAGGTTGGCAAGGTTGGCAAGGCACACAATGTTAGTAGCCCCCCACCCGGGGGGACATGCAGGGCCCGCCAGCTAGGCGGGCATGCGCCGGGGGGATTGTGGACGCAAAGGCTGAGCCGGATTCCCATGACCCCCCCATCAAGGCGATGAGGGAACACCGCTGAGTTTTAGTGGGTATACTGGCACTCTGGCAGGGAGTCCCACATACTCCGTTCCATCCCCCGACGAGCGGAGATGCGTAATGTCATTTCTCAGCGAAAAAAAAAGGCACACAATGTTACGCCAACCTGAGCTTAATCGTTTTTAGTCTCCGTCCATTTTAAACAGGGAGGAGGGCAGGGAACAACTGAATTTCTTCTTAGATCAGGCGTACTACAATATTAGATATGTAGGTAAATCTAGGTAGCATAAGACTTTTAATAAACGTATGATTAAAGTATCAAGAGAGTATAACCCGCGTTGTGTTCTTGTTAGCGTCACCGGCGGCGGCACCGGCGGCTGCGGACGACGACCGAGCGCCCCGGCGTGCCGGGCGCGGGGCCGCCCCAGCGCGAGGACTCGGAGGCGGAACACTTGGAGCTCGGCATGGCGGAGAGAATCGATGAGAGGCGCTTCCAGGTAACACTCATAATCCTGATGCACTTGTTCACCTACAACTAACTTTGAATCGGCGCAGTACGTTTTCGTCTTCCTCGCCATTTCTATTTGCCATCATCTCAATCATCATCATCATTTCAGCCGAAAGACGTCCACTGCTGGACATACCTAGGCCTCCCCCGAGCACCACCACTTTGACCAGCTCTGTGCTCACGCATCCAGCGGATTCCTGCGGCCTTCATAAGGTCATCTCAATAGTCACCCGTTTTTCTAGCCATATCATAAATATCTTTAATATAAACCCTCCATAGCACGTCGTATATTTGCCCTACTCTTATATTCTCATCCATAAAACTTTTCCGCCGACATGTTGAGACGTGTTCCTCATTCCTCCACATCACGCGCTAATAAAGCAAGTAAAGTATAATCACGACAAGTCTTTTAATATCCGTCTTGCTTGTAAATAGAGGTAGATATGAGACGTGGTCGTGTTGCAGGATGCTGAGCGGTCCCGCGCCAACGAGCTCACGAACGAGGCGACGTCGCACGAGGCCGGCGGAGACAACGAAGTCAACATCCTCGACGGTGACGCTCGCTGTTTATCTTACGCCATGCAGTTACTACTTACTTACTAAAGTTGGTCTCGCGTTCGCAAGCACGACTGTTGAGCGGGGGTCCTGGGTTCGATTCCCAGGACAGGCAAAGTGTTCCTGGGTTTTTCCAAAATGATTTTCTCAGTAACAGCCCGAAGTTGGTGGTGTGAGACCCTCGTGCCTCAAAAAGTACGTAAAGCCTTTGGCCCTGCGCCTGATTCCTTCACGGTCGTTACCTAAGTAAGTATGTATTTTATATTTCTTCCTTCCACAAAACTATGAAGTAAATACTAAATAAGTGTGTTCTTTTGTGGAAAATTTACTTGTTGACTGCAAGTATAACCGCTGACATGACGTGCCCCATTACAAATAAACAATAGTTATGATTACTTTGTTTATGTGATGGTGTTGCTCGCAGACCCTTGCCTGAGGGTGCACTGCAGCGCCGGCCGCGTGTGTGAGATCGACGAGCACGGCGACGCCGTCTGCAACTGCATCAAGGAGTGCCCCTACGAGACCGACTCCCGGCGCATGGTAAGCTTCCACTTGGAACAGATGCAACCTCACCTACTGAACTGACAGATAAACAACACTAAGTCATTATGTTAAATAATTGGGCGCATCAGTGTTCACTATATTTTTGTTTTGATGAAAATTTGATCATCCCTTCAAGAAATAAACGCAGAAGTGTAACAACGTGGTACATAATATATCAACATAATAATTTTTTTTGTACACCTTAATTAATTGTAAACAAATGATGCGTGCCTTCACTCAAATGGTCGAAGGCTTCGTGTGCTTACTTGTATGTTACTGTTTAACTGACTAACATACCTACTATATATCTATTAGGTAAATATTTGCGACTGCGAGCCACTACTGACTGGCGGAATGCGTCCGCACTCAATTGTACACAACGTGTAACGTTAAATGCGCAAAACCTCAGACACCCCAACTGATTTTTAATTCAATTGACCTATTTCAGAGCGAAAATAAGTCATAATTTTTTTTTTTAAGGTTTTATGTGCTGTTTTAGTTTTGCTGGCCATTCTGATCGTTTCTTGCGTCTGCGACGACGCTTTATCGAGGGAGGAGTCGTCACCGGGCCGCTGCGCCGCGCTCACATTGGCTTGCATGACCTGAATAGACACCTAAATAGACACGGCAACGTTTTTAATGAAGATTTTTTGAAAAATGTGACCTATGTTAAAAAGTGGTTCAATTAATTCTGCTCGTTATTCTGATCAAACTATTTTCAGGTTTTGCGCATTTAACGTTACACGTTGTATACAGGGTCCCATTCAAATAGATGGACAACTTTTAACACAGCGCTCAGTAGGTCTAACCAAAGATATCCAAGTAAAAAAGTGATTTTATTTTGGCCCTAAAATAATAAATTGCCGGTACATTGGCGTATACTATTTTCGTTAGCTAATTATTTGTCTTGTAAGTACCTAATGCGTTTTTCTTATATATTGTTTTACCGTTGTCCTTATTATGGTGGTCTGAATGATTTCTAAAATGTTGTCCATCTATTTTAATGGGACCTTATATGTTATCATCTCTCGTGCCACTCAAATTTTATACAAATAAACGATTTTATTTCTTTTTAATATTAATTTGACAGCAAACGTCTTGAAGCTCTTGCACAAAAAGTGTGACGCATTTAGTTGTTTTAGGTACCGTAAGTTGGGGTGACTTTGCACCTAATTTAATGAAAATGTAACACGTAAATGTTAAATAAAAAGTTTTGTACATCTATATAGATTAAAGGACTCTTATTAATTGAAAGATTAGATATTTTAGACTGCTTTTATTAACTAATCAACAGTGGCACATATTCAGGTACATTAATTTTTTTTTAATGAAGTTTGGCGCAAAGTATTCCCTTTGGAGGGGACATTTTGCGCCACTTTATAAAATCAGCCTTAACTCTTATACAATTAATACTGGGGCAATTATACCCCACATAGTTTATGGCGCAAACCTTCACTGCATATCATTAAGCTCTTTTACATTATAAAAACGTGCTCTTGTGATACTGGCAATGGCGGCCTCATGAAGACTAGAGAAAAGGAGTCCAAACTCTATGGGCATCGCATACGGAAAATTTGTCCCGAAAAATTCTTAGAACAATAGTTCTAAAACCAGCCACCAGCCGCGCTGCATTACGTAGTGTACCGAGTGAATTTAGCGGCATGTAAGACGCGTGAAGTTAGTTAGCAATTATGCATTTAAATATACCGGGATTTTCCCCCTCTACCTTGGTAACTTAGCGACCTCAGCGCACTCTGCCCGCCAATGTTATTTTTTCAAATTTCTGGCACAACTCTAATGTACAGAGTTTGGACTCCTTATCTATAGTCTTCATGGGCGGCCTGTCAATATTTTTGACAGGCCAGTTACTTCTTTTGATTGCGTTCAGAAATAAATAAAACCATAAACGCATTTTTTTTTTTTTTATTATGCTTTGAAAGTTTTTCGGATTTGGAGCAAAGTATTCCTGGCAGGCGCAAAATCACCCCAAGTTACGGTAGGTATGGGGTATGCCTGAATTTTATTATTGTTCACTGCGTGACGTTTGCAGTTCCGTCAGATTGTGACTCTACTGATAAATTAATAAAATCGAATACGGATGGTATTGGATGTTATGTATTTATCATTTTGCAGTCAAAAACACAAACGTAATTGTTTTTGCCGATCATGTGGTAGAGGCATCACGGCTACTTCATAGCAAAGCGTGCGATGGTCCCGCAGGTGTGCACCAACCACAACGAGACCTGGTCGTCGGACTGCGAGGTGTACCAGCAGCGCTGCCTGTGCCTGGACGGCTCCGAGCTGTGCCGCGGCCCGCAGTACCACCACGTGCAGATCGAGTACTACGGCACGTGCCGCGAGATGCCGGTCAGTTCTACCGCCGCGAACAACCAACAGAGATCGAGCCGGTGATCTCATTCCAGGATTCCTTTGAGATCCGGTGTTACTGTACAACCTTTATACAAAATACAGTACGTCCTTGCAGAGGATCAGAAAGCGATTCAACCTTTGTGTTTTGCAATATGTTTAGGTATTTATTTGCACAATGTACACATAGTTACAGACTAGGAGTACATGACCCTGTTAGGCCGCAGCAAATATTATTGCATCTAACTTATAGCTAGGTATAAGTCCCTACATAAAGTTAATATTGGCCGCTTGATGACAATGTTCTACTTCCTAAAGGAAAAGCCAATAAATAGTTTCACGTTATAAAACCAGGAATGCAGCGATAACGAGATGTTGGACTTCCCGCGACGCATGCGCGACTGGCTGTTCAACATCATGCGCGACTTGGCGGAGCGCCGCGAGCTCACGCCGCACTACCTGAAGATGGAGCGCGAGGCCGAGTCCAACCTTACGCGCCGCTGGACCAACGCCGCCATCTGGAAGTGGTGCGACCTGGACGCCCATGACAATGACAGGTACGATCCCTGACGATCTTTGTAGCGCGCCCGAAGCTTGTGTGCTCGCCACAATGTCAGCTACGAACACTTCCTAAACTTCCCGAGCGAGCCCGAAGTTGTACGATGGTCTGCATTCGCCGAAACCCGCAGGGAATGAAACCACCAATATGTAGTGGACACTCCATATCGTATAATTTGATCATACAGTAGTTACACCATGACACTTACTTATTACGTACAGTCAATTCACGTCACGATAACACTACTCCGAGTGGGGCTCACCGAACGACTGGCTTGCCCGCGTCCCTGTGCCTTTCTTATCGGAATGCTTACATTACAATTGCGGACGCTGTACGGTCGCTACAATGTGGTTGCCGCGGCAGGTGCTGAGCAGAGAGCGGCAGAGCGTGAGATGCTGCGATACGAATTCAGTCCAGCCGGATAGTGACACTAATTAGCTAAGTGAGATGAACAAAATGAGTCCGTTAGCTCTGTTATAATTCAGAAGGTACTGGCAGTCACTGGCAGGCACTGGCAGTGGTATAGCTCTAAGTATTGTATATTTTTGGTACATCCTAAATGTCCTGAGCACTAATGTTCGTATGCAAAAGCCGTTATATGAATCATATCTTATCGTATAAGAATCTTATCTTATCGTACAATAATTGACCGAAATAACATAACCGAGTAACTAATAAGTTGGTATGGTGCAGGTTCGTGTCCCGCCACGAGCTGTTCCCGATCCGCGCGCCGTTGATGGCGCTGGAGCACTGCATCGCGCCGTTCCTGGACCGCTGCGACGCAGACGACGACCATCGCATTACGCTGGCCGAGTGGGGCAAGTGCCTGCAGCTCGACGAGGTAACACTGACTCTCTCTCTCTCTGGCACTGACTGCTGCGCCGCGACACCCGGTTCTCCGTCCGCCTCCTGCATCCACGATCTTTATGCTTTGTTTGTAAACAAAGGTAGAGAAGTTAGCCCAGTCTACTACTACATATCTATTATAATGTATCATCACGCACACTACGTTCTATGGTGATCTAACAGCCTGCGTGGTGCACTTCTGCATAATCATTTATAAACTGTTAAAATATGACCGGATGTGTAAGCGATCCCCATTCTTGGTAAACGCCAGTTTGGTGGTAATTGGTGATACAATTTCAGCCGAATTAAAATAAATGGATTTAATTTTATGGTTCCGTATCTCAAAAGGAAATCCCCTATAGAATAACTTCGTTGTCCGTCTGTCTGTCAGTCTGTCAACACCATTTTTCTCAGGAACGCGAGGAGGTATCAAGTTAATCGTTAATTTGTAGATTTATCACATAATATTAAAAATTAACATTTGCAGTTGGAGAATTGACCGTGACCTGTATATCGCTGTATGGGAGAACATGTTTTTCAACTACAGTGTTATTTTTTTAAGTGAAAACTTCTTTAGCGGCGTTGTACACTTTTTTGTAACGGGTAAAAAATGTAAAACTCGCGTCAGGACACGTGACCCTGATCGAAAATTCGTAGGACGGATGGTGAGTAGACAGCCGGCGGCGCGGCGTAGGCGAGGAAGTATCCCCCTCTCTTTCTTTTTGTACTAGTTACGTATTGTGTTATTTAATGCGGAAGGACGCTTTGTGTATTTAGAATTATTGAGTTTTGTGAAAGGACGCTACTCCGCCATCTTGGATTAGCTATCGTTTTCATAGTTTTCGAGGGTGTTAAAGCTGATAGTGAGGTCAAAATGTAAATCCAAGATGGCGGCTCCGAAAATTACTAAATTTTTCGTCATGGGTGTCGTTTTCATAGTTTTCGAGGGTGCTAAAGCTGATAGTGAGGTCAAAATCTAAATCCAAGATGGCGGCTCCGAATATTTCCATATTTTTCGTCATGGGTGTCGTTTCCATAGTTTTCGAGGGTGCTAAAGCTGATAGTTAGGTCAAAATCTAAATCCAAGATGGCGGCTGCGAAAATTTCCATATTTTTCGTCATGGGTGTCGTTTTCATAGTTTTCGAGGGTGCTAAAGCTGATAGTGAGGTCAAAATCTAAATCCAAGATGGCGGCTCCGAAAATTTCTAAATTTTTCGTCATGGGTGTCGTTTTCATAGTTTTCGAGGGTGCTAAAGCTGATAGTGAGGTCAAAATCTAAATCCAAGATGGCGGCTGCGAAAATTTCTAAATTTTTCGTCATGGGTGTCGTTTTCAGTTTTCGAGGGTGCTAAAGCTGATAGTGAGGTCAAAATCTAAATCCAAGATGGCGGCTCCGAATATTTCCATATTTTTCGTCATGGGTGTCGTTTTCATAGTTTTCGAGGGTGCTAAAGCTGATAGTTAGGTCAAAATCTAAATCCAAGATGGCGGCTGCGAAAATTTCCATATTTTTCGTCATGGGTGTCGTTTTCATAGTTTTCGAGGGTGCTAAAGCTGATAGAGAGGTCAAAATGTAAATTCAAGATGGCGGCTGCGAAAATTTTCAATTTTTGAAGTGAAAACTTCTTTAGCGGTGTTGTACACTTTTTTTGTAACGGGTAAAAAATGTAAAACTCGCGTCAGGACACGTGACCCTGATCGAAAATTCGTAAGACGGATGGTGAGTAGACAGCCGGCGGCGCGGCGTAGGCGAGGAAGTATCCCCCTCTCTTTCTACGGCGCGGCGAAAATGTATGCCTGCGCCTGTTGTTTAGTTTAGGTGGGGCAGGGTGCTTGCGCGAATGTTCGTGTGTGTTTATGTTACAGAAACAAACTTAACTTAAATGAATGAATTAATTAGAATTGTAGTTAGAATGTATTGATAGACTTGAAGGTACATCTCTCGACAATAAATCTGCAATTTGGGAACTACAGATAACTGGTGGAACATATGGCACACCTCCGGTGGACGTGAAAAAATTAATAAAATAATGGTTCTGGTAATAATGATGGTGAAAAAGTCGTCGAAATTATGGTGGAAGTTGATTTTTCTGAGAGATAAACTTTTTAATGTAATATAAATTGTCATGTTTGTGCAAGATAGCGCAATAAATAAATATTGTATTCTACGACATAAATGATAGTACTTTTATACTGATAATTAAAGCAATTCGTGCAAAATGATTCCCTAACCATTCCAAAATATAAAAAATGCACAACGCTAATATTTAAGTTTTCACTTCTGCCGGCACTCCCGGAGTGCAACCCGTCGTTTTTTTTTAATTTTTTTTTGTATAAATTCATTCCAACTATGAAACCCTTTATTGTGCGTGGTCCGACACGCACTTGACAATTTTTTTTTTTTTTCATTTGATATAAATCTGTGATGGGATGTAACTGACAACGCATCTTTCTGTGTCTGTGGAATACATAGTGTACTCACCGGTCCTGGTTTGTAAGCGAGTACTTATTGTATTGTGTGAAATTGTTTCAGTACGAGCTGGAAGATCGCTGTGACGAATTCACAGAGGAGGATCCGCCGGCGCCGGCCGGGCTCTAGCGCCCGACACCAGCGACCCCAGCGCCACGAGCGACCCCAGCGCCTCCAGCGCCTCCAGCGCCTCCAGCGCCTCCAGCGCCTCCAGCGCCACCAGCGCCACTAGCGCAGCTCGAGACACTGCCGGGGACGGTGCCTGCAGGCGTGTAAGAGCTTCATACTTTTACATAGTTCAGTGTTCAAATTAGTGTGTTACGTTACATAATTAACTTTAAAATAAAAACTTTCAAGTTTAGCGCATGTAAATAGCAATTACTGTGATGATGCTACCAAAACTTTTATATTTTACAATAAACATCAGAGAATTTTTTTATAAGTGTTTTTTTTACGTATTTACCTACATCTTCAATAATATTATGCAATTTATGTTTAAAATAGGCTAACTGCGTCACTAGAGCTGTCGCTGTAACCCAAACATTGTATCTCGCTGCGATTTTTTTTTTTTTTTTGAATGGCTTCTCGCAGTTCAACCTATGAGGTTGTCTACTGCTTAACCGGGCTTGCCTGTGGATACCTCAATAAATTAAGGCCTCCAGACTACACGCTAAGGGCACCCCCTGTGGGGTACGGACCTCGGCTTAGGGCGTCGCTGAGAGAGGGCAGCAAGGGACAGGCTGGATCGGAATTATTTAGGGGCGAATTTTGAACTACAGGCTCAGCGGCGCGGGCTGGCTCGAGCAAGGGTCGGGGCGGACATGGTATGGGGGGTCGCGACGGGCCTCGACGGCGAGGACGGAAGAACGGCTGTCGGGACTTGTATTTTGTGAGCGTGCTGGTGGCTTTACTACTCTCCTGTAGGAGGGTCGTAGCGTCGTCGGGGATAGTGAGAGTATGCCTTGGTCGGCGAATCCTATTTATGCGAGAGGGAGTGTATCGGGCGGCCGCTGCAATCAGGGGATTGGGGTGCTTTATGCCAGTATCAAAGAAGCGCTTGGAAAGGCGTTTCATGAACTGCTGGATGGTGGGTATTCTGAGATCTAAGTGTAGATTCTCATTGCGGACATAGAAGGGGGCTCCCGTGACCTTTCTGAGGAAACGGTTCTGGAGGGTCTGCATTCTATGCAGGTGGTGAGGCTTGGCGTGTGCGAAGACTACGCAAGCATAGGTCATGATGGGACGGATGACCGCGGTGTAGAGGCGCAATTTGCACTTGAGTGACAATTTGCTGCGGGCGGTCAGTAAGAAGTGGAGCCTACTTAGAGCGAAAGAGGCGCGCGAACGAGCCGTCTTTATGTGCTCTCGGAAAGTAAGGTGGTGGTCGAGGATAACACCTAAGTATTTGGCTTGCTTCCCTCAAGGGATCGGCTTGCCATACATAGTGATCGGACTGGGGAGGGGGGAGGCGAGTCGACGAGGTTTCGAGAAGAGCACTGCCTGACTCTTGTCGGGGTTGACCTCAATTCTCCATTTCCGGAACCAAGCGCCTAAGACGCTTGCGGAGGTCTGGAGAGTGCGAGCAATAGAGGCCTGACAGCGACCCGTATAGTAAATGGCAGTGTCGTCGGCGAATAGAGCCAACTGAGCCTTTTTACTATTTGGAATGTCACTGGTGAATAGGGTGAACATGAGGGGGGATAACACGGATCCCTGGGGAACTCCGGCACGGATGGGGTGAGGGGAGGAGAGTGCACCCTCGACGCGGTAGCGGAAAGTACGATCCGACAGAAAGTCTCGTAAGATGAGCACGAGACGGTCTGGCACTCCTAGTAGATAAAGCTTATATAATAAGCCATTGTGCCAGACTTTGTCGAAAGCTTTCGCTATGTCGAAGAACAACACGCCCGTCATCGCACTGCGCTGGAAGCCAGCGCTAATGTGTTCTACGATGCGGTGGACCTGTTGGATGCACGAGTGTTTAGTTCGGAAACCAAACTGCTCGTTAGGGATAAGGCTCTTTGCTTCAGCATAGTCCTTGAGTCGCTTATAAATAAGCCTTTCATAGATTTTGCCAAAGACATTGAGCAAACTGATGGGGCGGTAGCTGGTGGGCTCAGACTTGGGCTTGCCTGGCTTGGGGATACCGATGATGGTGGCTTCTTTCCACGTTTGCGGGAAGATGTTGTTGCTAAGAGCGCCATTGAAGATGGCGGTCATAAGCAATATGAGGGGGGCGGGGAGGAGTTTGTACACCTTATTGGTGATACCGTCCGAACCGGGGGCTTTCCGAGTTTCGAGCCCTTTAATGATGTCTTGCACTTCGTCAGGAGTGACGGGAGGCAGAGGATCATCGGGGTCTTCGACTGGTGGGAGGGAGGCTCTACGTTCGACTTCAGCGTCCACCTTATTAAGGTGCACTTGGTCTACTGGTTGAGAGCTGGGAGAGCATTGGGACTCTAGGCTGTCGGCGAGACATTCGGCTTTATCGGGGCTGTCGAAAGCGACGCTCTTGTCGGGGCGAATGAGAGGAGGCACGGCGACCTCTTCAGGGGAGCATAGTTTCCTCTGAAGGTGCCAGAAGGCTTGGTGAGTGGGCTCGAGTTCGCTGAGCATCTTATCCCAACCTTCGGAACGCCACTCCACTATACGCTTCTTTACAGCACGCTGTAAATGGCGCATGTGGGCTTTGTTCGCGTCACAGGGAAAAGAGTCGTAGGCACGAATGGCCGCGTTCTTCTCGGTTCTCGACAGAACACATAGGTATTTATGTATCTTAACGTAACGGTACGGTCAACTGCACGTCAGTAGGCAGTCGAACTTCGAAAACCACTCTCTTTGCTACGAAATAAAGGCGTTGTTCAAATCAAAACCACGATCGTGCGATTATCTGTACAAGGAAACTTCAATAAGTCACAAGACTGAAGTCTCCCGATATAGCGGGCCAAGTGGTTCACATGTAGGGCTCAACGTGATCTATCGACGAGCTCTCGAGTGGAGCGCGCAAGTGATTGTCGTCATCGAGTGGATTCGCAGTACCGTGTATAAGTGTACACTGTACAGCCCCTCGGCCACTCAAGGCGCGCAATAAGTAGTAGTACTGGTCTGTGAGGAGGCATAGCTGCTCCTGTCTCCATCATGAACAAACTGACCGTGATGTGCTGCCTGCTGGCCGGGGGCGTCCTCTCAAAGACGTGAGTTATGTTTGTTTACATAATTATATGGACTTCACTCATTCGTATAGTAAAAATCTCGCCTTGTGTAGGCGTCGCAGCGCAGCTTTTCTACAGGGTGCCCCATAAGCCCTTATACATTGTAAATAATTAATAAATACAAAACTAATAAAAATATGAAATATCTTTTTATTTCGTATTAATCTTTATGAAATGGGAATTATTTTTTTGAAAATGACATCTTCCAAATGTAATCCATTACGATCACGGCACTCCTGTAAGCGACGTCTAAAACTATCGATGACTGCGCGGCAAGTCAGTCTGTGATTTTAGACATTTCTCTTTGAATATTTTCTCTTAGGGCTTCAATTGACCGCGGGTTTGTGTCATACACTTTAGATTTCAGATAACCCCACGATAAAAAGTCCGTCGGGGTTAGATCTGGACTACGTGGTGGCCAGGAAATGTCTCCTCTTCGAGAGATCACTTACGAAAGTAGAGAAAATCAAACCCAAAACAGAGCGTGATTATTCATCTTTTGTAATTGGTGTGCCGGAATCGGTATATGAGAAGCTGAATAAAGCAGAAATATGGCCATTGCACGCTCAATTCAGCGAATGGATTTGGTTTCGTAGATCAGGTAAAGACAGATTCTATGAACAATAATAAAATAGAAATATTTTACCAAAATGTCAGGGGTCTACGTACCAAGTTGGACAACTTTAGAAATAATATAGTGTCGTCGGAAGCAGATTTATATGCAATCACGGAGACAGGCTGCAATGTGTCTATACAAGATGCAGAAATAATACCCCCCGGTTATAAAATAGTACGTTGTGATCGGGCGGATGGTAGAAAACAGGGAGGCGCGCTTCTAGTGGCCACACACCGTTTCGAGCTCAGGAGGAGCACATGTCGCGGACGCTTCGATGGACACCTACGTGTTTGAAATGGTTTGTGCAACGGTCCATTTAAATAATAGATTTTTATTTTTATGTTGTGTAGTTTATATTCCACCGAGTAGTTCAGAGAACGAATATATGACTTTATTTAGGACAATAGAAAAGCTGTGTGATAAATATAGGCAAGTAATTGTTATAGGCGATTTTAATCTATATTCTTGTCCTATAAATATTACTAATTATTATGAATGTTTTGTATCATATTGCGTGTTCACTCAAAGTAATACGGTACCCAATTGTTTAGGTCGTCAGTTGGATTTGGTTTTGAGTACGGCTTTTAGTAGAGAGGTGTTAGTGGAGGCCGCGGACGAGGCGCTCGTGCCCGTAGACGCGCATCACCCGCCGCTAGCGGTGCGGGTGCGGCCCGCGCCCGCGCCGCCCGCGCCTCCCGCGCCCCCCGCC
>OX451395.1:622920-736835 GCA_949629135.1 Eremobia ochroleuca | reverse complement strand
CGCCGTCAGACATGGGATATGTTTATTATTTACAGATGACCTCAAGCTGCTGCTCGAGGTTACGGGTAAGACGGATTGTGAATGCCTGCAAGAGGATATAAACCAAATAGTAAAGTGGAGCCAAGATAATAAACTTCATTTCAATGTCTCCAAATGCTCGGTGATGACGTTCACTCGTTCGAGGAACCCAGTGTGCCATGAGTATAAAGTAGAAATGACACAGATGCCACGAGTGGCGCAGGTAAGAGATCTAGGAGTTCTTCTAACTCCGGACCTAGCCTTCCACGAGCATATTATTAAAGTATGCAGAAAGGCTTACAGAAACCTAGGTTTTGTCCTAAGACAGACACAGGGGTTCACAAATGTAACAACTATAAAGGGGTTATATGATGCGCTGGTAAGGAGTCACCTCGAGCACAGTGCAGTCATTTGGGCTCCACATGAATTGAAATACAGCGTCATGATGGAACGTGTTCAAAACAAATTCTTAAGACACTTGTATTTTAAATTATATGGAGTATACCCTTTCTACCCGCTGATGTACCCTACACTATTCGTATTGGGTATGGTAGGGTACAATCAGCTGGGTGTACGGCGGGATTTCACTCTTGTTGAGTACATAGTTAAACTACTCCGCGGAATACAAAATAATCCGGGAGTATTAGAGCGGTTTAGTACCGTAAAATGGGGTGAATAGGAACCGAGGGGTGAATCGGGATGAAACTTTTAAATGGATTTTAACGTTGATGTAATATAGTTTGTAGCCAACAATTACACTTAATCGTCAACTATAATATAGTAAACACATTAAGAGACCTTTTGGCAAAAAACGATATTATTTCAATGTTAGTATCCATTTTAAAGTTTCGTTTCGATTCACCCCTGCATTCCTATTCACCCCGTTTTACTGTATTTGTGTGCCGGACCGCTACGTGTGGAGGCGGCGGCGCCCACCACTGTTGCTGGTACCGCCAGCGAGGACCAACTTACTGGCGAAAACACCTTTAACCCGAGCAATACACACTATCAATAAAATTCACATACAAATTGACGTATTTACATGTACTAGGAGTGAACTCGCAAGGGTACTATTATTTATACTATGCTACACGTAAGTTGTGATAGTTTAAATATGTTTTTGTTTAGTATATAAATGTGTAGTATTAAGTATTAAATTTTAATAAGTTATATAATAATTGTTCTGTGTTATTTTTATGGATGAGATTGATATAATTAAGGATAGGTAGTATGTATGTATAGAAGTTCCTTATTAGGTTAATTTAATATTGTAAGTATATAAATACTACACCATCGCATTAGGTTAATCCGGTTATGATAGTTGTAAGGGTAATTATAAATAAATAAATAAATAATAAAAACTTTGTTTGGGAAAAGTTGACGAACGACGGGCATAGCGGTGTTGGAGGTATGGGCCGTCGCTCCATCCTGTTGAAACCAGGTCCGCGTATTGTAGCCTGGAAAATTCTGCAAGGCTGGTGTAAAAAAGTCCTCGATCATCGCTACATATCGCTCTGAATCGACTGTAACCGCGCGACCCCTGCAGTCTTCAAAAAAATAAGGGCCTATGATGCCACGAGTTGACATAGCGGCCCAAACTGTCACTTTAGGGCTGTGTAAAGGCTTTCGATGTTTACGATTTGGATTTTCGGGGCTCCAGTAGTGGCAATTTTGTCTACTTACATGCCCATTCATGTGGAAGTGAGCTTCATCAGAGAATAACACGTTATTGAACGAAGAAAAGCGGCTAAACATTTCATTCGCGTAATTTAGTCTCTGGATAGCGTCAGTGTCTGTTAATTCCTGTACCAACTGAATTTTGTAAGGGTGCAGACGTAAATCTTTCTTTAGAAATAGAAAGAAAAATATTCACTGAACTCACATTTAGTTAATTTGTGAAAAACAGAATCGGCACGATTGACAATAATATAAATTAATCCGTGATGCGCCCGCGACACGTGCAGATGACAACAAAACAGCAACAATGAAAACAGAGTGGAAAAATAACTACTTTTGAAGAATATAAATAAATAAATAAATAATAAATAAATAATATAATAATAAATAAATAATAATATAATAAATAAATAATATAATATAAACATACACGACATGTGGTTCCAGCAGGACGGTGCTTCGTGCCACACAGTGGACGCCACGATTGGCATTCTGCATGAGCGATTTGAGGGTAAGGTTATCTCTCGCAGGGGTGATGTGAATTGGCCACCAAGGTCATCAGATTTGACCCCGCTAGACTTTTTCTTGAAGTCGCAGGTCTATGCAAACAAACCACAATCGACCGATGCCCTACAGGTGAACATAACAAAGGCCATCCCTCAAATTCAGCCGGATCTATGCAGAAGAATAATTGAAAATTGGACCACTCGGATCCGTGCCACTGTAAAAAGCTGAGGAGGGCATTTGAACGATGTCATATTCCACACTTAATGGCACATATATGGGCCTTTCAAATAAAAAAAGAATTTTGTTAACACCTCACACACAGCTTGTTTTATTTCATTTCAACATATACCCGCCCTTATTGAAAAACCCTATACAATGTTTTTCACTGATTCGGAAACGGACACTAAAACAATTAGGTTTCCCGTTCACGAACATGACGTATGGATCAGCACCATTTAGCTCAACCATTTTGAAGGGAACTCAATGATCCAACACACACGCCGCCACCAGCGAGACATTTGAGTGAGCATGACATACCCCCAGCCGCCAGGGCACATTCAAGTCAATGAAAGACGTACCCAGTAAATGGTAGCTTTATAATTTAGGTGCATAGTGCTCACACGTGTGTTATGCAATTATACAATATTAAGAGATTGAGATTGATTGAGATTTATACAATTCAACGATAGTTTTTTCAATCTTCAGCAGCTCCAACTATCTTTTCGAATGGTAATAATTAATTAGTTTATACGCCCTTGTGGAGCAGGACCAGCGGTGAGCCAAGTATTTTTGTCAGCGATGTAATCCCCCAACTTACTCGTATAATATGCTTGGCTGCATAGTGTGCGTTTTATGTAAGATTTGAATTTAGTTTCCTTGAGTTGGAGTATGTGGGGAGGTATTTTATTGTAGCATTTTAAACAGTACCCCATGAAGGATGAGTCTACTTTAGCCAGTCTGAAACCTGGTTGAACTAATTGGTCCCTTTTTTTTTTTTTGGTGTCGGGTTGGAAAATCCTCATGGAGTCCCTCCGCCCTTGGAGAAGGGCGAAGGGGACTGTCAGACTCTTACTGACTAAAAACCAACCCGTGTTCCTCATGTACCCGTGTGTCGGAGGGGCGGGTATCGCCGAAGCATTCGTCGCTACCCCCCGACGGGTATTGGCCCTCCAGATGGTCAGGCGGGCCCCGTCATCCACTACGGCCGTCACCCCGGCCGCAGGACTTCACTATGAGGTGCGCGCGGAACACGACGCCGTCGCCTCGAGGCCTGCTGCTGGTCGGACGACAAGACGCCCAAAGTCTGCCGTCCGCAGGCCGCGCCCTACGGTGGTCGGAAGTCGGCCACCCTACGACGCCCAGTGCGTCTGCTGCGGGAGGGGAGAGAGGAGGCAGCCTCTCTCTCCCTTTCCGCCGCCTCCTTTGCGAGCATCACGGCCTCGCAAAAGGTGGCGACGGCACTCCACCCTGACACGCTCCCGACCATGGTAGACACAACAGCCGGAAGCGAGAGGTTTCCCGCAGCACCTACGGCCGCGACCAAGTCACGGCGCTGCTCGGCCCAGGCTGGGCACTGCGCCAACGTATGCAGCGCCGTATCGTCGCGGCAATCACCACAATGGTGGCACTGGGACGTCGGCTCCCGGCCTATGCGACACAGGTACTTCCCGAAACACCCGTGTCCGGTAAGCACCTGCGTCAGAACTAATTGGTCCCTATTTCTGGTCCTATAGGAGTGTCTGTCACCTCTTTTAGTGAAAAGATTTAGAATTTTTCTTACGTACATGATGTTTTCATAGATGTATTGACAAGGTACCGCCATGATATTAATATCCTTAAACAGTTCCCTTAGAGAATCGCGCCTGCGGAGGCCATATATTGCTCTGATGGCTCTTTTCTGCAGAATAAAAATAGACTCGATATCTGCAGCCCGTCCCCGAGCTACGTATGGTATTCCGAAATATCGCTCACCGAAAGGACGGTTTTCCGATAACACTCTACTCCGACGGTTAGTTGAACGAAAAAATTATTGGCCGATGAAACGTTTCGCCGAAAATATTATTTATCGACGGTTGGTAGTCCGAATGAATCCTTCGCCGATGTAACGGTTCACCGAAAACACTCTTCAACGACGATTGGTTAAACGAACGAATCTTTCGCCGATAGCACTCGTTGTAGGGGAATTCTTTTGCCAAATGGATAGTTTTTCTTTCAGCTTGACAACACCCTTAGGTCTTGTAGAAGTCATGTTAAAAATACAGGTAATAATAAAATAATACATGGAAGAGTGGCAATAGAAAAAAAAAACAAAGTTTTTATTAAACAATAAGAAAATTAATCAAAAGGGCAAATTTATATTGTTTTTTACAATAAACAATATGATTATGATTATTATGATTTCTCTATTAGAACTGCGACAATAGAAAAAAATTAAATAAATTGTGCGAACAAAGCAAAAAACAAATAAAAGTAACACAACGTGATAAATTTTTGAAGTTATAGTAAATTGTGAGTTATTATTATTATTTGTACTTATAATTATTATAATTCTTTAATGATATGAATTTTAAAAACAAATTGAGAACTAGTGCGAAGGAATCTATGGACAGTCCGTCACAAATTGTAAATCATTGTTTAAAAGGCGTAGCTACCATAAGTGCGCCTCAATTGCCGAATAATATAATAATTATAAGTACTAATAATAATAATAACTCACAATTTACTATAACTTCAAAAATTTATCACGTTGTGTTACTTTTATTTGTTTTTTGCTTTGTTCGCACAATTTATTTAATTTTTTTCTATTGTCGCAGTTCTAATAGAGAAATCATAATAATCATAATCATATTGTTTATTGTAAAAAACAATATAAATTTGCCTTTTTGATTAATTTTCTTATTGTTTAATAAAAAACTTTGTTTTTTTTTTCTATTGCCACTCTTCCATGTATTATTTTATTATTACCTGTATTTTTAACATGACTTCTACAAGACCTAAGGGTGTTGTCAAGCTGAAAGAAAAACTATCCATTTGGCAAAAGAATTCCCCTACAACGAGTGCTATCGGCGAAAGATTCGTTCGTTTAACCAATCGTCGTTGAAGAGTGTTTTCAGTGAACCGTTACATTGGCGAAGGATTCATTCGGACTACCAACCGTCGATGAATAATATTTTCGGCGAAACGTTTCATCGGCCAATAATTTTTTCGTTCAACTAACCGTCGGAGTAGAGTGTTATCGGAAAACCGTCCTTTCGGTGAGCGATATTTCGGAATACCATACGTAGCTCCCCGTCCCCATAGTAAAATACCGTAAGACATGATACTATGAAAGTAACTGAAATAGACTAGTCTCGCGGTATCTACATTAGTAAATTGACGGATTTTTCTTACATCATATGCTGCTGAACTTAGCCGTCCTGCAAGAGATGTTATATAAGGACCCCATTGCAGCTTTGAGTCGAGCGTGATCCCCAGGAAAACAGTTTTTTCGACGAATTCTAGTTTCTCTTTATTCAATACTATGTGAAAATCACTACTTTTAACATTTGGTAAAGCAAATCTTATGCATTTAGTTTTTTTTTCCATTTAACACTAAATTATTAGCAGTGAACCAATTTTGCACCTGCAGTAAGGCGTTATTTACGTCGTCAAGATTTGATGCACGTCTATTTATCTTAAAAATTAAGCAAGTATCGTCAGCAAATAACACCATTTTTGGTTGGTTTTTTAATAAATGGGGTAGATTAGTAATATATACAAAAAAGAGGAAAGGACCTAATATCGAGCCTTGTGGAACACCCATTTTTACTTTTAAACCAAGTGAATTGACCCCGTTTATTTGAACTTTTTGCTGCCTATAATTTAACCCTAGAAAGATAATCATATAGCAACTAGCGTAAAAGATAATCATACGTCTGTCAGATGTATGTACCTTAGTTAATTAAGATTTTTTAGTAAGCCTAAGGAAGTATGATCATGCCTTATAGGTTGAAATAATTGTTTAAATAAAAATAATAATAAAAAAACTAATAATAAAAAAGTAATAAAAAAACTACAACGAAAAATTTCAAGATACTTCTTGCGGACGTAGATTATCTTTCTAGGGTTAAATAAGATTTTACTAAACTGAGCGCAAGTTTACCTAGTCCGTAATGCTCAAGTTTCAAGTGCAAGGTATAACTTTAGTTGGTACCTAACCAGCAAAAACGTGCTTGATCCCCAGGCACTTTTGATGTATGTATTATAAATGCGAAAGTAACTCTGTCCGTCTGTCTGTTACCTCAACACGCCCCGAACGGCTGAACGAGACGTAGACATACGATACTTTTGATCAAAAGCTAGTAATTCATTCATGAGATAAGAACGTCTTATAACATATGGCTAATTAGTTAGATTATTTGTAATCTGCTCTATCTATCTCAATACTTTTATAATCTTTTTACAAAATAATTATTTTCTCGTGCGAAAAACCCCGAGCAGGCGATGAGTAATTCGCAATAAGAAGGTTTAAAGGATGTTTGTGTTCACAGGTTCCCACAGGCGATCCTTCCGGCTCAGTGCGTGCAGAACTCAGTGACACCGGTGTCATGTAGCGGGCTGAGCAGCCCCGACGCGCTGATGCCGCACCCCGACGACTGCCAGCTGTTCTACAACTGCGAGGCAGGCCGCGCCGCGCCCACATGCCGCCAGTGCCCTGCCGGCCTGCACTTCAACCCCTCGCTGCGCGTGTGCGACTGGCCACAGAGTGCCGGCTGCACTGCGCACGCACCCACCACGAACACACCCGCGCCGACCCCTGAGCCTCCGAACAATACGACTTTGCCCACGACATCCCTCCTTAACAATATTACAACGACGCCTGCACCTACGAATACCACCCGTCAATGGCTAGACATCACTACACCATCAGCTGCTACAGAAGTACCGACATCGATGAGTACTACATCAGAATCTTCTTCTAATGTCACCAGTAATGAAACTTGGCCTGAACATACTGGAACACAAGAACCAAACTTCTCAATAACCACCACTGATGCAGCAACAACCACCACTGATGCAAACACTGAATCAACAATCACTGATGTATCAACAAGCAGCGCAGCTCCACAAAAATCAGTATCAACCACCTCTGATGTATCGAAAAGCAGCACAGCTCCACAAGAATCATCCACCACTGATGTACCAACAACCACCACTGATGCAACCACCGCTGATGCAAACACCACTGATGCAACCACCACTGATGCAAACACCACTGATGCAACCACCACTGATGCAACCAACACTGATGAAATAACTGCTGATGCAGCAGCAACAACCACTGATGCATCAACAACCATCACTGATGCAATCACCACTGATGCAACCACCACTGATTCAACCACCACTGATGCATCCACCATTGAGACTACCATCACTGATGCAACCACCACTGATGAAACCACCACTGATGCAACCACCACTGGTGAAATAACTGCTGATGCAGCAACAACCACCACTGACGCAATCACCATAGATGAAATAACTGCTGATGCAGCAACGATCACCACTGATATGACCACCACTGATACAACCACCACTAACGAAATAGCTACTGATGCAGCAACAACAACCACTAATGCAGCAACAACCATCACTGATGCAACCACCGTTGATGCAACCACCACTGATTTAACCACCACTGATGCATCCACCATTGATGCAACCAGCACTGACGCAACCACCACTGATGCAACCACCACTGATGAAATAACTGCTGATGCAGTAACGACAACTACTGATGCAGCAACAACCACCACTGATGCTATCACTGACGGTTGTACTGAAGAAATTGATGCAGCAAAAACCATCGCCGATGCAACCACCACTGATGCAGCAACAACCATCACTGATGCAACCATCACTGATGCAACCACCACTGATGCAACCACCACTGATGCTATTGCTACTGATGGAACCACAACTGAAGAAATAACTGCTGATGCAGAAACTACTACAAGTGATGCAACCACCACTGATGAAATAACTACTGATACAGCAAAAATAACTACTGATGCAGCAACAACCATCACTGATGCAGCAACAACCATCACTGATGCAACCACCACTGATGCAGCAACAACCATCACTGATGCAGCTACTGCTGAAGCAACAACAACCACTTCCGATGCAACTACTACTGAAACAACAACAACAACTACTGATGCAAGTACTATTGAAACAACAACAACTACCACTGATGGAACAACAACCATAATTGATGCAACTACTACTGATGAAACAACAACCACGACCACTACTGATACAAGAACTACCGAAGCAATAATAACCACTACTGATGCAAAAACTACTGAAGCAATAACAACCACAACAACTACTGAAGCAACAACAACAACTACTGATACAACAACTACTGAAGCAACAATAACCACCCCTGGTCCAACAACTACTGAAGCAACATTAATAACTACTGATACAGCAACTACTGAAGCAACAACATCCACCACTGATGCACCAATACCGTGGAGGCTGCCTCGTACGACCGCACCGACCCTCCGCACCGCGCGACGCACCACTATCCGGTGGAGGAGGTTGAACTAACGACACGCGCCTCGTAAACGCATCGACGGGCAACAGGCAGTCTGAAGTCATTGTGGATCTTCAGCAATCGTAAGAGGGCGTTAATAGCGCGCCGTCACCTGCGGCCTTTAATCATATTACGAAATCCTGACCAAACCACACGTCGCAATCGCCGCAGTGGTCTTAATAAATTAGCGGTCATGAATAGCAGTTGTAGTTGTTAGCATGTGTACAAGGATCGCCCATTTTGTTGTTACATCTTATTTTTATGTACAGACGCCAGCACGTCAAGCTACCCGAAACTGTCAGATTTTCCCAATTAACTTTGAACCTTATGCTTTAGCGATAAAGTTGAAAATCTATTAAAGAAATCTGACAGATTGTAGTAGCTTGATGTGCTGGCGTCTGTACAGTGCACTCCAATGGTTAGTTGACATTTTTCCAGTCATAATGCCATTTTCTGATTTAAAATGTTGGAACGGTTTCATTGACCACTTCAGACACCAATCTACATGGTCTTCAAAGATTATGTCCGGATTTTTTATATACACATTGACATTGATGAATTTTATATATACAATGACATGGATATTTACTTTGTAAAGTATTGTATTTTTTATTATTACTATTGTGAATGTGAGGACTATGTGGGTCATTTTTTTTCTGTTTTCCTTCATAATTAGTTTTAATGATGATCTGGCAGTTTGAGTAACTTATGCGGCCTACCCAAATGTCCTTTCATTGGTATTGTTCGTCGAAACGCGAGGCTCCTCAAGCTCTGAGTTGAGCTGCATTTTCGACAAATGCGTGCACCTGCACTGATTGGACAGGTCCGCTCAATCTGTGTGGTTCTTTACTCAAAAGACCATTTCAGACACCAATCTACATGGTCTTCATATGATCTGACCAAGATTATGTCTGGACTTTAAAAGAGACTGTGACCTCTGAGTTTGTTTCGGCCTTTCTTCTCAGAGTAGTCAGTAGTCAGATAGGAAACGCCGACCTCATCAAGTTTAAAAAAAAATGTGATTTACATGTAAAAGTGTTTGTACAAACCTACTTACAGAAAATAAATCATTTATCATTTATCGTTGACTAATTCAACTACCTATGATATGGGATTACCTGATAAAACAAAATTCATAACCGGCCGACTTTATACAACGTGTAACGTTAAATGCGCAAAACCTCACACACCCCAACTAGAGATGGGTTTATGCCCTGGAAAATTGGGCGCTTTGAATAAACGCCGGATAAATGCCCGTAAACGCCCAATAATTGCCTTTTGTCTGGGCAAAAACTTTAATAGAACTTTTATTACATTTTTCATTCAAATTATTTGATTCAATTCATATTTGAGTGTGCAGAAAAGATTATTTGGTCCAAATAGCGACGTCAATACAAAAAAAAATCGATTCCTCATACCTAGGGGTATCCGAAAATACCCCATATATGTTCCGCGATTTTTAATAAAAATAAAAAAAAATAAAAAAAAATAAAAACATGCCCGAGGCGCTACAGTGGCGGGGCAGCCCCAACATCGCCCTGAATGCGTTGTTGAACTGGACGCGGAGGGCGTTGTATGCCGCAAGAGTGTACTTTTCCCACAGGCTGCACGTGTAGAGGGATGTACAGACGCCAGCACATCAAGCTACTACAATCTGTCAGATTTCTTTAAAAGATTTTCAACTTTATCACTAAAGCATAAAGTTCAAAGTTGATTGGGAAAATCTGACAGTTTCGGGTAGCATGATGTGCTGGCGTCTGTACAATAAGCTCTAAAGAGCGTTATTTTTACCTCCCTCGAACAACGCACAAATCTCCGAGCTATCATATTAGCTCTCAATGACAACGCCCTCCGCTCACACTCAATGTCCGCATCGTCTTTTAAGTCTGCTGTAACAATGTGACCCAAGTACTTAAACTGTTGCACCCTCTCCAGCGGTACATTATTTATACACACAGGTGGTACACTATTCAAACTTGTCAGAGTAGCTAAAAATACCATAGATTTACTTTTTCCAGCATTATATTTCAACCCATGGCTCGAGGCATACTCTTCACAGATCCGTAACAATTTCCTAAGACCGCAAACCGATGCGCTCAGCAGCACCATGTCGTCGGCGTAGATCAAATTATTGACGCATACTCCATCCACATGGCAACCAACATGCTGACTGCTGAGCTCAACGATCAGGGCGTTCATATAGAGGTTGAAGAGCGCAGGAGAGGTCAACCCCTCCTGTCTCACCCCGCACTCCAACCTATATGGCTCTGACATTACACCCGCCCATCTGACGCCGTTGATCTGGTGTCCATACCAATATTTGAATATGTTTGAGAGTTCTGGGGCTAACCCGATACTCTCCAGCTTCTCCCACAGGATGTTATATGACACCAGATCAAAAGCCTTGGAAAGATCCTGGAAACACGCGTACACAGGAGTTTTGCGATCCGTATAATATCTGACGACATGCTTAAGACTCAGGATCGCAGCTTCTGTGGATAGTTTGGGCCGAAAACCAAACTGATTATCATGTAGTGACAGATATTTACCTAGCTGAGTATTAAGCAAGTCGTCAAACACTTTGCTACAATTGTTGCGAGTGAAATAGGCCTGTAGTTATTCACGTCGGCAACATCACCGGTCTTGTTCTTAATCACAGGCACTACAACAGTTTTCATAAGATCGGCAGGTAGGTATGAATGGCTCACATATAGAGAATACAACAAAGCCAGCACTCTCGATACATGCGGGCCTGCGTGCTGTAGGTGCTCAATGCTGAGCCCATCGTGGCCGGGGGACTTACCTTTGGTCATAGCTTTTATGACTGCAGCTGCATCTTTCGCAATAAACCTTGTCCCCACAGGACCACTCAGTATTTCAGCAGTGGGAGCCCCACCTCCTTGCCCTAATAAAGATTGTACACGAAAATGGCTACCAAATATGTCAGCAATACCTTTAGAGTCACTCACCCCGCCGACGCTCACCGGGCGACCAGGTCTCGGATTGATACTGTTGGTGTATTTCCAGAAACTCCGGAAGTCACCAGACTTATGTTTTTCAGCAATGGCATCCATTTTCACCTGGTCCTGATGATCCTGACACCATTTAAGCCTGGACTTGAATACTTTTCGACTTTTAGTCATATCATCATACACACACCCAGTTCTAGGCTTCCCGCACATAACCCACTCCAGAAACCTCGACCTGGCCTCCAGATGAGCCCCGCGGACGTGTTCACTCCATCCTGCTATACGTGAGCCCTTCCTACCACCACTGGCACGAGCGCCCCTACCACTGACCACTGCTGCATCACGAAGGGCGGCTACAATGTCAGAGTATAACTTGTCAATAGTATGCCTGTGACCAGTGTCTCCACAATAACTATCTGCACATTGAGAAAGTTCCAGAGCAAAGTCAATACATCTCAGTCTCCAATGACATTCTTTAACGTAGACGGCTACCTGCGCCTCATCCCTCTCGGCCCATATAATATCATTGTTCGTATTTTCGTCACTATATGACTTAGGTATTAATACATTTAAATTACATTGCACAATAAGGGGAAAGTGATTGAGTGATTGAGTTTAGATTTGAATTTTTTTTTTTTAATTTTTGTTTACTTCTTCGGGGACATCTTTAAAAATTTATAGCTTTTTTTCGACAAGCTTTTTTACCATTTTTTATGCGATGGGACTGTCATATAACACCTTTTCATTAGGTTGGCACAAAAGTAATGAGACACTACAAAATATTTTCTTTATCTGGTCAATTGTTTTCGATAATATTCTAGAGTGTTGTAGAATGTTCTAGGTACTTGTGATGTGGGGAAATATAAAGGCGCCCTCGCGATCCGTTTAGTAAGTTTGAAAAAAAAATGGACGACCGACAAGTTCGAACACTGTTCTTATACGAGTACTTTTTAGGCCTCTCGCCCACGCCACGGCGACTTTTTGTAGCGATGCTGTCGCGCGTTCGCATTGATACAGTCGCGATGCGGTTGCTACATCGATCACTAATAAAGAACTAGATACACAATCAGAGACAAAAAGTGTCCTCGAGCAATTTCGAAATAAAGTGTACCCTGCTACAAAATTCGATTTTATTTTTAGGTTGCTTTTTTTTTCATTTGTCTATTATATACTACGAAATTATATAGTTTATTATACAGAAAAACAAAAAGGAACGCGGAATTCGAGGCATTTTCCCGATAATATCGAAACAAAACGGACTTTGAGGCGGAACTAGTTCCGTTGTGTGACTAGATTTAAAAGCAAAATTAAAGGAAAGTATGAAATTAATAAGGTTTTTTTTAATTAATCTAATTTGATAATATATGTTATTCATTGACTAATCAATGAAAATAGACTTAGCTTCAAGGATTTACAAAAAATGATTGATTTTTACTCGGTTTTGTGACTATTTCGCTTCTTACTTGGTTATTTTTTAATTTTACTCTAATAACATAATGTTTTACTCAATATGTGTACTTTTTTTGTAAAATAATACATTTACTGTAAACATATTTGTAGCCGCAACTATTTAAAAGGAAAAAAATCATCTGATTTCATAGATTTAAGTTCATACTCTTGAAGGGACAGTGACAAATTGGAAGTCCTAAAAACATAAAGCTGTGTTCACTTGATTTATAAATTGCCTAAATAATACGTACGGCGTACGTAGTACCCTAAGTTATTATCACCAAATGATAATCTAAACACTGTTAGACCTACTTTTCATATTGGAACTACTTAGTCTTATATTTTTTCTGTGAAAAGAAAGTAATTGGGTAAGTACTGAAAAATCGAAGAACAGAGTAAGTATGTAGGTAATAAATAATACAATCATTTTAAATATTATTATATTTTCACCTTAATACGTATATCAAATATTTGAGATCACTAGGTATTAGAAAATTAAGGCCATACTCAAAGTAGGCCTAACGCCGCCGCGTATTCAAATAAAGTTATCTAAAGTCATAACAAATCAAAATTAAAATTAGAAAACAAATAAGACAATAATATTCCTTTCATGTCACAGAGTAAGTAGGTATTCATTCATACATAATCACAATATCACAAACTTAAAATAAGACCTAATAAAATCAATGAGTTTAATCAGTCTTACTGTTTTTCTTAATTCTTCAATTAAATTATACCTTTTAGCTATCATCGAATTTTCGTCTTTAGATATTTATTATGTCAATTATATTAGCAATTCTAAAAATTATCCAGAATCAATTTATTTTTTTTAATTAAAAAAAAAACCTTCTTTATTTACCAAAACAACCTTGTACGGTTCATAATGTTACAAGTAATGTACAGACTTAGTTATACTTTTTGTTTGCTATGTGTCGGTACTTATTTTGGTTGTTAACAGAATTGATTCACCCTGTTCCCCGTACTAGTAAAAACTGTATTACGGTGGAACAGTTTTCCTCGCTCTCTGTGATTGTATGTATTTATAGTAGCGTACTTGTGACAAAATAATCATTTTAATAGGTTAAAGAGTTTTAGGTAAACAAAACAAAAGTGTAGAGGGTTGGCAAACACAAAGTAGTTAACTCGATTTTTGGTAAGTTGTTGGTAGACGTAAAAGTTGACATAATATACGCAAAATATTTAGATGCTAAGTTGTCTTTGGTTATACTATTATAATGCTTGCCCATTATTAAAGCCAGTGGCAGAATATATTTAAAGTTAAAAAATAATTATATTAAAAGTAAAAGTAGAATTGTAGTTAAAGCCTGATATATTGTCGAAAATAAAAATTTACAGTAAAATATTTTATACTTGGAAGTGAGGAACATCTTTATGACTATTATGTAATGAAATAACACATTATTTTAATGATAATACTTTGAATATAAAACAGTTTGATCTTGTTTGTACTACTAAGTCGTAAGTAGTTTTTGATACAAGAGAGCGATGTTTAAATACAACTGTTAGAGTTTATAACAGAGCCAAACAAAAGCTCATTATATACGTAAATAGCTTACAACATTTTAAGAATTTTATGTATAAATCAATGAAAGATGTGTGTAGATATAAGAAATTTACTTTACGAGCAAGAAGTGTTAATTAAATAGTTAACTACTAGGTACCTATTCGTATTACTTCCTACTAAGTTTTACGCGGGTCTCATTACAATTTTATTTGAAGAATGAAAAATAATACCTACAGTGTTATCATAAGAAAAACAATACTTATTTTAAGTTAAGAAAATCATACCTAAAACTGTCATCAGCAAACTTCAATCTGTAAATTGGAAATTGAAAACTTAATAATAAGTAATTTAAGTTCATTCACCCGGTCAGTAAGGATTCGCAATATGAATTACTAAGCTTTATGCATTCCGACCTGTTGTGACTTACCGTTCCGTTAAATGTGACCGTAGTATAAGTCACAAAATGGAGGTCACATAATGCAACCTTTTTGTAGTTTTAAATTGTTTAAAAATTGCCCATCGTACTTATCACTACGAACTTTTTGGTATCAAATACTATATAGATTTTGCAATTTGACAATAATAACAATAATTAAAGAAAATTGATTTAAAATAGTAAAACTTGGTCACATACCTGAGCGAAGAAATTGAAACACAGCACTTCAACAATACTTTATTCTTATTTTTATTTATTCTTATTTTATTACTTCAACAATACTAATTGTCAATGAAAGACGATATGTTGTGTTGCGATTTCTGCCGAATACTTTCCACGATTATTAGATTTTTTGCTAAAACGAGCAGTCACAATACGGAATGTTCCGGTTGGCTAATATTTTCGATTTTAATTTATATGTATTTTTAATAGAAATTATGTAAAAAACAATATTATTGATACTTGTAACTGATCAATTTGACTTCTAAGAATTCAAATTACATTTACAAACCACTCCCAATACGCGAAAGTTTTGGGAATTCAAAGATTTTCTGACCCTAGTCGGGAAGGGGACAGGTAAATTCGATGGTCTTCAATATTTTAAAAAAATCGTAAGTTTTATATTTAGTCAAATAAGAACAAAATAACAATTTATAAATGTATTTAAATACATGTTGGTTTTACTTATAATGAATATATTTTACTAGAAGCCATTTATCACATACAAATAAATGAACAATGTCGAGGGACAAGGCAAAAACCGGGGGTACACTTTTTTTTGAAATTGCTCCCTCGCCAAATGAGCGCCCACTTGAACATTTGGGTGCTCTTTTAATCTAGTCGCACTCGAACGCTCAGACGGATAACATGCCTCAGTGCTCGTTTAGAAATTGTAAAAATCACACATCTAGGACGCTAAAAAAGGATGGAGTTTGATATTTTCGGTAAGTATTAATATTATCAATATATTAATATTGTAATAGTATTGTAAACACTGATATTTAGTCAAGAAATAATCGTAAAAACATTATTTTAAATTAAGTCGTAATAAACAGAAGGAGTTATAAAGCATCTCAATTGTAAAGACTCGTAGTACAGGTATTAATCCTACGCACAATCGTGCCCACTTAAATTGTTCGGTTAGTGTGCGATGATTCTGTTCCATTTGTTGGAGACGCTGTTGCTTCTATTTTATTTTTTATTTTTATTAATAATAAAGTTTTTGTTTTTGGTTCAGTGAGACTTATTTATTGTTTCTATAAATATTATAGTCATATTCTACAGATTTCATCACATCTTTTAATTTTGATTTAATTTTTGTTTATTTAGTGCATATAATAAAATTAAAAAAAAATTTATATAAAAAAAAACAACCGACTTCCAAAAAAACACTGAAAATTGTGAAAAATAATTTTAATTTTGGAAGTCGGTGTCGTTGGTTCCGCATTTTGGTTTTTTGACACCGACTTCCGAAATTAAAATTATTTTTCACAATTTTCAGTGTTTTTTTGGAAGTCGGTTGTTTTTTTTTATATAAAATTTTTAATTTTTCACTTTTTAGTTATATCTACCCCAATCAAATTCATATAAACACTACTTGCTATGTAAATATCAGTGACAGGAAGCTGCATCTGCGTTTATAGGGTACAGACGTGATGTTATAATAATAATAATAATAATAATTTATTTATTTGTATAGAATGCAGGTACAAGTATGGTCTTAGTATAAAATATAATCAATCCCAGTACATTCTGCCTGTTGGCATACAAAATTGAAGGAGAAACTTACAGCTAATTTTAAACTAGGTACTAAGATAAATTTAAGAATGAGATCACAAAAAGTTTACTATAAAAATTGAGATCTTAAATAAGGTGAATGTTACAATTCATCATTTAGGAAATCGGTAACAGAGTAATAACACTTCTTTAATAACAGCGAAGACAGGAGTTGTTTAAATTTCCTTAAGGGCTGATCCTTTATACTATTCGGCAATTTGTTGAATATAATAGGTGCCATACCAATAATGTTTTTTTTCAGCAATGCAGTGTTACATTGACCTGTACACAATAAATTCTTGTATTTTGATCTCATTGCAGTGGTTCGTGTCCTTGTATCATTCAATGTAGGAAATAAATGAATATTAGTTTTAACATAAATTGCTATTTCTAAAATATAGAGGCTAGGAAAAGTAAGTACATTGTATGTCTTGAAGAAAGGGATGCAACTGTCTGTGACCTTAAGACTAAAGATGGCCCTTAAGCACCGTTTTTGGGCTTTAAATATAGCCTCTCTTTCGGAGCAATTGCCCCAGAATATTACACCAAACCTAAGAATGGAAACCACCAAACCGTGATAAGCTACTAATAGTGTATCAATGTTTACTTTTTTGGAAAGATTGTAGAGAACATACGCAGTGGAACTTAATTTTTTACAAATATCTTCTGCTTGTGGTTTCCAGGTTAATTGACTGTCAACCAATATACCCAAGAATTTTGCTACATTAGTGCTATCAAGGGATTGACCGTTATAATTAATGTTTAGGTTTATAGGTTGAACTTTTTGATAAAAATGCATTATTTTTGTTTTACTAACATTTATTAAAAGATTATTATTGTTGAGCCAATTGATTATTGAATTCAGTGAATTATGTTATATTGTGCGATTGCGTAAAAAATGCATACATATGCGATAGCAGCAGTCGCGGTTGGTTTACTGGTATTAATTATTATTATAATAAAAAAAAATTATAACCTTTGTAGTGAGTACAGGCGTGATATTATGTTGTGTGATGGTGTAAACAATGCTTAGATATGCTATAGCAACAATCGCGGTTAATCTGCTGTTATTTATTGAAGAGTTCCCCCGATTTCTACAAGATCCCATCATCAGATATTGAAATGGTGGCAATGGGACCACACGGGAAGCACCAGCTTTCAAATAAAAAAATAATCATGAAAATCGGTTCACCCAGTCGGTTATTATGAGGTAACAAACATAAAAAAAAAAAAAATACAGTCGAATTGATAACCTCCTCCTTTTTTTGAAGTCGGTTAAAAATGTGATATGAATGATGTATTTTTTAGCTTTCCTCGAGATCCAGTGAGATGTGGAGAATGGATATCAGTTTTAGCACGTCAAAGATCCGAAGAATTCTTCAAGCCGACCCAAGGAAGCGTTGTTTGTTCGAAGCATTTTCTAGAAAGTGATGAATATGTGACTATATTCCTCAAATTTGCAGTAAGGTATTATCATCATTTTTAGGTGTTGACATATTTTCATCCAAGTGTCACGATAATAACCATAGAATTGTTACAATAAAATCTATTATCGAACGATACCTTACAGTAAGATTGCATTACATAGCAAAAAAAGATACTGAAAAGAATAAAAATCTATCGAAAAGACGATTACATAATAAACTTACTTTATTTCAAGGAAGTTAATACTTAACAATAATTCAGTCGTATTCGTATTTTTTTAACATCTGTGAATGTGAACATTGTAATTAACAATTTAGACAATAATAATCTTATATTCCACAAGATCTTTCTGTATTTACTTTTTATATTTAGCAACTATCTAATATTAAAATAAATTCTTTGTCGAACAAAATTTTTATCATAAGATAGAGTAATTAATTATGACAGTAACCAGAATAAAAATACTTTAAGTTTAACAAAATTCAAATAAAATCATAATTTATAAGTACAGCATAAACAAAAAATATTGGACAGTTCGACTCCATTCTTTTCTTGTCCTAGCGGCGAGCATCGGTCGTAAAATTTAATTGCTTTTTTTGGCACTTTGTAATTCTGACTTTAATTCATGCGTGTAAGGTTGAATTTGTTTTGACGTATGTTGACCAGCGAGCTTCGGTTTTATAAATTTATTGAGCTTTGTGAATACAACTTTAAGCATTGCTATTAAGGTTGAATTTACATTAATGGATATTTATTTCAACTAGAATTACCTAAACACAATCGGTGACAGTTTGAAGTGAACTTTTGCATGAGATTGTGTATCTAGTTCTTTATTAGTGATCGATGGGTTGCTAGCTGTTTGCACTCGCTCACACCACGATTCTCAGTCGCGATGCAAACGTGTTTCAGTAACGACTAACGACACAAAAATGCCACAGTTGCAAGATGGACTCCGTTGAGGCAACATTAGTCACGTTGTCTTTGGTGCTGCTTTTACAGCACTCGTTTTAGAGGGGGTTTAAGGATATCTATCTGGGTTTTGTGTTTATAAAGAGACACGACACGGTTGCAAGATGGACGACGACTTTTATTCACATATTTCTCTAATACAGTTTTATTGACAGTGGCGCCACGGCGCATAGCGGCTAATAATGAAAACAATATTTGTTGCACAGATAATCAAATTAACATAGATATGCATTCATTTTAATAACTCGACCTGTCTTTTTTGCACTGATGCTCGGTTCTCCACATCTCCACTCACGAGCCACCCTCCCCGATGTCGTCCGACACGGTCGCGCGTTTGCTTCGATACAGTCGCGATGTAGCGAGTAGCGAGTTGGCATCGCTTCTGTAGTGCGTTGCAAATGCGACTAACGCGCGGTAGTAGCGATGCTGTCACGCGTTTACGAAACGCGGAACAGCCTCGCTAGAAAAAGTCGCTGTGGGAGAGGGGCCTTAGGCCACAGTGCGCGGGCCGGGGCTGACAATATCAATACTGCATTGGGCGCTGGAAGTACAGATGCCAGCACATCAAGCTACCCGAAACTGTCAGATTTTCCCAATCAACTTTGAACCTTATGCTTTAGCGATAAAGTTGAAAATCTATTAAAGAAATCTGACAGATTGTAGTAGCTTGATGTGCTGGCGTCTGTACAAGCCATGCGACGGTGTCCCGATGGCTTGACCGTTTTAAATGAGGATACAGGAGCCTTGAAAGTCAGCCACGCTCAGGACGACCAACCGCAGTGAATGATGACGATTTACGCCGCGAACTGCAGTCGAATCCGGATGCTACCAGTTGTGAATTAGCGGAAGGACTTAACTGCAGTCACCACGCCGTGGAATACAATCTGCATGAGTTTGGGTATCATAAGTCATAAGTCATTTATTTCATAACAAAATACATTGTGTTGAAATTATTAGTGATGATAAATAAAATAGAAAAGTTTTGGCTCGGTGGGTACCGCACATCCTTACAGACGCCAGTCGTGCAGTCCGTGTCGCTATTTGTCAATCACTTTTGCTGCGACCCCGACGTAAATAGTTTTTGTCTGATCTGGTTACTGGAGATGAATCATGGATTCATCACGAGAACGATACACGTCGTGCTTTTTGACTGCCTCGAGAAGAAACGCCACCAACTCAACCGAAGCTGAGTCAAAAGAACCGCTTAAAATTTTTGCTGTTTCTGGGACGCGCAAGGGATGCTGTTTTATGAACTACTAGCTGGGGTAGCCGGCTTCGCTCAGGGAGTTGATATGAGATTGTGTGGTAGTTGGAATAAACTTTACAACAACAACTTACACCACAACCTACAACAACAACTACAACAAACACACACAACTACAACTTAACATTTTTTTTTATTGAAAATACATTCTAACTACAATACTTACTTGTTTATAAACAACATTTTTAATTTTTCCGGGGTATGTATGTATGTATAAATTTCTCGAATTTCCTACTCAATGACCTAGGATGTTCCTGAATACTCTCGAATGTTCCCAAACATTCCACAACTTTCCAAAATGTTGTGGAATGCTCTCGAATACTCTCGATTGTTCTGGACTGTTCTAGAAATTTCCAGAGAGCAAAAATTCCAGCCCTTATATCTTCAAAAATATGCCCTTCTGGTAAAAACGGGAACATTCTTCATGGACAGGAGATAGAGGGTTACCACACCATGTAACTCCCTTGATCGTACCGGGACTCATTTCTAAGTTTTAGCGGCATGCACATTGCACACTTGCTTTTATAACATACATTGATTACACAATGAAACTATAAACGCTGACAAATATTCAACCCAGCTCACCAAACTATCTGCTGATATCAAGAAAAACCGAGGAACACGAGTCAATGTAGTTTTACTACACGATAACGCTCGACCTCACGTCGCTTTTCCCGGTATTTTTTTGGCAGAGTAGTATATTACGTATGTACAGATGCCAGCACATCAAGCTACTACAATCTGTCAGATTTCTTTAATAGATTTTCGACTTTAGCGCTAAAGCATAAGGTTCAAAGTTGATTGTTTTGATTGAAAATCTGACAGTTTCGGGTAGCTTGATGTGCTGGCGCCTGTACATTGCTTTAAACCGACCAAACATTCAAATAGCTGTGAAAAAGGTAAATGTAACTAACTTCCACAGACTATTTTCTATTTGTTTTTAAAAAAACCAAACCTGAATATTATTGTTGGTCTTCTTGTTGGTGTCTTGTTGCCATAACCCCGTGGTTGCAATAGCCCTGGTTCACCTTACGCCACAGATTTCAACAATTTTTTTGCGAGGCGATAGTTTCCAAATTGTTCTGTTTAGTAGGTACTTACCTCCATTGAAGATAATTTTACCTCTTTGGTTTCCCCTATCCAGAAAAGAGGTATTTTTTGTGATTCTTTTATCCTCCTGTTTCTCAAGATTGCCTCCACATCGGAGAGGAACCACGCGCGGGGGTTGGGCTGAGCCCTCGGCGCCTGCGCCCTTTACCCGCAAGCTAATTGCGTAACACACTATTAGTTGCAATGGCTTTCATTTTGACAGTTCAACAACATTCATTGCGTTATTTACGTTACTGAGCAGACACATTTTTCGAACATAATTATGGGGCAATGGATTAGCAATATGCTTCAAAATGATTCAAATTGAGAGTAATAGTGTGTTACGCAATGAGGTTGCTGACTTACTTACATTAGGCGTCCACAGGCGCCGAACATCCGCAAGCAATCTCTGACCTACCTACAGTAGTACTTACATGATGTGCTGTGGACACACGGAGGCACCCACTCGAATTAAAATTAATCCGATTACATATCTAAAATAGTGTTCATAATAAATATATCATACGAGTATATTAAGTACATAAAACATGATATCTTTAATGTGCCGCTGCGCTGGTTCCAACGAGGGATATCTGGCTGCTAGGTTAGTTACCTATGATTACCAATTGCCACAAACATGTTACAGAAATAGATTATTACGTATTTTCAAGACGACAACTATTACGTGTTCGCGTTCGTGGAATAATATAACAAATATCACGCTTACGTTCCCCGAAGCGCTAAACAGAGGTGTATGTATAGTGCCTCACATTTTACAAGTTCTTTTAGTTTTAAGTTCATTGAGAGATGACGTGCCCGGTGCCAATTGGTGGAAATTGGGAATACGTCGATATTGTGTGAAACCGGGAATTGAATCACGCCCATCAGCAGCGCTGGCGAGCACTGAGCCGTCTAATGTACCTACTAAGTAGGTAGTACTTGCTTATAGAGAAAATCAACGATTACCACATCGCAAGGAAAGGAGACACCGATCTGAATATAGCGGTAGATATAGTAGGTACAGTTCTATGATGAAGTACATAGTACGTATTGCGCAGTACGTAGTGCGTATTGTGTAGTACGTAGTGCGTATTGTGCAGTACGTAGTGCGTATTGTGCAGTACGTAGTGCGTATTTTGCAGTATGTAGTGCGTATTGCGCAGTACGTAGTGCGTATTGCGTTACTGGATACTCATTCATTGCTATTTTATGTAGTTAAAATAACGCATATTTTTTTAGCAAAATTAAGCTTAATGTTTTTTTACCACATTGCTTTATCGCGCCTCTATCTATTTCGTCCTGAAATCCCCTCTCCATAAATCTGACTGTGAATGAGAACAGCATTGTAAGGGTATGTCAATGAACGAGTATGTGAAGCCGGTACAGTCTGTAGGTACTTCTTAGTACATGTCATTATGTCCGTTAATATGATAAAAAAGAGGATTTGTCGACACGGATATCAAATATGTTATCAATAGCTTCGAATGGGAATCAAAACAACAGTAGGTAATTGGTGTGATTCACCTCCGTTATGTCAACAGCCCTTTTTGTGCCTAATGTTGATGTTATCAGCGGCTACAATATCCGGAGATGATCTTATATTTCAATAAATTTCAAACAGGATGTTTTTCACAGCTAAAGCGCGTTTTCGAAGCAACTGTACCGAGCATCGAGCTATCGAGTCCAACCAGTAACAATTGACATCACCTCCCGCTTCAAGAGTGAACCGGGCACGGTTTACGAGTATTGTTGGCGACTGAAGCTGACTAACTGAAGATAACTATTCTCTTGTATTCATATAAATAAAACCAAATTCCATATTATTAACAATGTGGCTTATTGTAAAATAAATAAATTTAGTCCACCCATTACTTGCGCCACTCAACTTTACAATATAAGTAAGGCCAAAATGCGGCATTTTGTATTAGTACGCAGCTCAAGAAATACAAGAAAACATCAAGCAATACATGGAGTTTCATTGAATCCCCTACAAGTATTGTCAGACGCAGTGGCGTAATTATACCTTTTGGGGCCCGTGGCAAATTCATGAGACGGAGCTCTCCCACCATGTAAAGAAGCTCCAACAACGTTACAGGTTTCTCTTTTACTAGCACTTCGCGCGCGACTTCGTCCGCGTAGATTTCGTATTTTCTACTACAACATGTAACACCTGACTGCTTCGCTGGCCTAGAGGCCGCAGCGCTACTGCTGAGAGCTCCTCTCCAACAAATGTAACACCTGACTGCTTCGCTGGCCCAGAGGCCGCAGCGCTACTGCTGAGAGCTCCTCTCCAACAAATGTAACACCTGACTGCTTCGCTGGCCCAGAGGCCGCAGCGCTACTGCTGAGAGCTCCTCTCGAACAAATGTAACACCTGACTGCTTCGCTGGCCCAGAGGCCGCAGCGCTACTGCTGAGAGCTCCTCTCCAACAAATGTAACACCTGACTGCTTCGCTGGCCCAGAGGCCGCAGCGCTACTGCTGAGAGCTCCTCTCCAACAAATGTAACACCTGACTGCTTCGCTGGCCTAGAGGCCGCAGCGCTACTGCTGAGAGCTCCTCTCCAACAAATGTAACACCTGACTGCTTCGCTGGCCCAGAGGCCGCAGCGCTACTGCTGAGAGCTCCTCTCCAACAAATGTAACACCTGACTGCTTCGCTGGCCTAGAGGCCGCAGCGCTACTGCTGAGAGCTCCTCTCCAACAAATGTAACACCTGACTGCTTCGCTGGCCCAGAGGCCGCAGCGCTACTGCTGAGAGCTCCTCTCCAACAAATGTAACACCTGACTGCTTCGCTGGCCCAGAGGCCGCAGCGCTACTGCTGAGAGCTCCTCTCCAACAAATGTAACACCTGACTGCTTCGCTGGCCCAGAGGCCGCAGCGCTACTGCTGAGAGCTCCTCTCCAACAAATGTAACACCTGACTGCTTCGCTGGCCCAGAGGCCGCAGCGCTACTGCCGAGCACGAGCTCGTGTCCAACAAATGAGACAAGCAACGGGGAAACGTTAACGTTGTGATGATACTGCCAACTTCTTACTAATGTGCTCGCGAACATTTACTTTAAAGGATGATGGGTTGGTTGCCATCCTGATTTCATTGAAGAAGGCGATTATTTGATGTCAAGAAATGAAAAGAAGGCGGTCCACGCCATTTGCTCTCTGCGCTGGCGTATGGTACCCACTTTAGAAGCGATCGATGCGCAGAGACATTATCATACTTACGCAGATTGAAAATAAATCACACGCAGTTATTAAGAAGACTGTCAAGTTTGTCAAGGAGATCTGTATTCAGGTCATATTAGCACACATCACCATAATCGATGATAGGGAAAATTAAGGACTGCAAAAGCGTTGTCTTCGTACACATTGATTTTAAAAAAAAATTGTCGGTACAGAGCCCGCAACGTTCCAGCACCCTTCTGGCTGACCACACCAGCTCAAGGTACTATAAATGTGCATAGAAATGTACGCACCATAAATGTGTGTGTGTGCCTAGGTCCTTCAAAGCAGTACTAAATGGAACGATCGTACCATTGAGGAGAACTGGTGGCAAGGTTGTACCATCCACCTTACGCATACTTAGAGAATTACCGATGATGATCGCCTGACACTTATTAGGGTTTACTGCTACCCCAAATCTATCATACCAGGTTTTTATGACTATCAAGTCCCTATTTAATTTGTCGATAACTTCAGGTATTTCTTCAACCCTCCCTTGACAGTACAATTTTATTGCAAGTGATAAGTGATGGTGATGTATGTCATAAAGGGTGACCACAACATCATTGAAGATCCCCACCTTGTCGTCAACGGAAATGGCTACTTTCATAAAATTTTTGACCACTTTAATGTTTGGGTACAAAATGAAGCAACGTTTCAAAAAAAAAAGTTTCTGTAAGTTACTAATGTTAGGATCCTCCTGTGCTCATGACCCTCTCGGGCCGGGGGCCCCTCCACCTGGGGGCCCGTGGCATTTTCCCCCTTCTGCTCTATTGCTACGCCACCGGTCAGACGCAAGGCCAGGGTCAATTTCCTAGCACTAGGACTAGCCCCAGTCGCCTGTAGTGTCAGCTATGCTGGCAGAAAAGTTGGTATTGAGGACAGTGGTTCTCTCTGTAGGCTTTAAGACCGTCATGGTCGGAAGGAGGAGAGCATCATCAGCACCATGTGCTGACTTGCGATGTCCGGTCCTTAATCCTTATGGTTACACTATTACACATTATACTGAAAAGTTCTGCTAAGATCCTAAATACTGTCAGTTATATACAACGTGTAACGTTAAATGCGCAAAAGCTGAAAATAGTTTGATCAGAATAACGAGCAGAATTAATTGAACCACTTTTTAATATAGGTCACATTTTTCAAAAAATCTTCATTAAAAACGTTGCCGTGTCTATTTATTAATTAATAGGTCAAGCAAGCCAATGTCAGCGCGGTGCAGCGGCCCGGTGACGACTCCTCCCTCGATAAAGCGTGGTCGCAGACGCAAGAAACGATCAGAATGGCCAGTAAAACTAAAACAGCACATAAAACCTTTACAATTTTTTTAATGACTTATTTTCTCTCTGAAATAGGCAATTGAATTAAAAATCAGTTGGGGTGTCTGAGGTTTTGCGCATTTAACGTACACGTTGTACCTATATGAAAGTATTTAGGATCTTACACAAAGTCATGTATCGGGCCGTCCCTAAGTAAGGCGATCATAATGTCAATATGTTACAGTCATTAACATAATGTAACTAGACCAGTTAATTTTCGCTCATTCATTATGTTAATATGATACAATAAATTTAAATGATCGTCACGAACTAAACTTGGAAATATTTCAACTATTCAACAATCAATGACGCCATAATATTCTTTGATTAATAAATCTGACATAACAGTTATCAGTAAGTGCCGGATATCAATAAATCTGCACTCGTAGGTTATTCCAAATAATTATCATCGGACGATAAAGAATAGCAAATTACCAAGATACGCACCGCGCACATGAATATTGCGCGGGCTGCGCAGACGGCGCTGGGCGGGCCGCGACTGCCGCGAGCCTTATCTAGCGCGTCATAGTCGATATAATCACAGCGCGATTATTTTCAATCACAACTTAATCAGTACCAATAATAATATTATCAATACTTTTGGGAAACCATACCTTTCCAAAATGTGCCGTGATTTTAAAGTAGTGCCCTTATTAGGGATGGCCAAGACCACGACTGGTCGCACGAGCGGCTGCTTTCTTGCACTAAGCTTAGCCGCGTAGTGCGCGAGGTCGCTAGGTTTCACTAAAAAAAATAGCAAGTAGTTGTATGTTTGCATAGTATACCCTGAGTGCACGCGTCCCACCTCGACTCGGCCGGCTCTTTACGTTTTTACAGTATGTTTGTAGGAACCATTGAGATGGGATATAACAGGAGATGCCCTGTTATTCTATACACGGTTGTAGGTAGGTGCCAGAGCAGCCATCTTTGTCGCCAAGTTTCGTGGTAGTTCAGCTGTCAAATGGTTGTTTATTTTTTGTATTATTGAGATTTGCGAGAAAATTACGAGGACTTTACCTTTAAAACTGCATGTAAATGTTGAAAAACAGCAATTCAACATGCCTGTGTGTTGTATTGTGAAGTGTGGTGCAAGGAAGAATGAAAATCAACCTCAACTTTCTTTGCACAGGTTAGTAGCCGGTTTTCATGCAATAACACATACAATAATAGACATTCGATGATATAATTGTAACGCGATCATGAATTCATGGCTAAAGTATTGATATTTGGGTGAATTTCCGTATAACAGACCTTTTTATTATTTGGTTAATTCATTCGTTTGTTTACAATAATATGTCATAATAGAATAGTGTTGTACCGTTGCCTAATAGTTTCCGGAACTAGTTCCTCCGCTGGAACGATATCGGTATATTCTGCTATGTTAACATAAATAGTCCTGCGTCTTATTAGCTCCGATTGACCTTGCTAGGTCCGGCCCGTGGTTCACAGCACCAAAATCAAAATATTTTCTTTCACATAAACCTACATGGGCACTTATGAAACGTCAGAAGCTAGATGCACGTTTCCAAATGGTGGTTTCCTATGCAGAAGAACCAGCGAGAAACTCCACGGTTACTCTTTTAAAAACAATTGGTTTTTACAATGTCTTCTACTTTTTTAAGTACCTGGTACTTGTTGACAGGCCTACACTGTCCTCCCCTACCTATTAACATTGTAAAAGCCAATTATTTTGAATAACCGTGGAGTTTCTTGCCGACTCTTCTCCATAGAAACCACCAATTGGAACCGTGCACATAGCTTTTGACGTTTCCTATTGATTTTAGTTTCATATGCTAATATAATATAGCTGTAACCAAAATTATTTATTGATAAAAATACTTGCACTTTTTATAGGTTTCCTAAAAAGGAAGGACTAAAGAAAAAGTGGTTAGAGGCTATTGGTGAAGAAAATATTAATCCCCGACATAAAGAATGGTACCTCTGTTCACTTCACTTTGAAGAAAACTGTTTCAATAGAACACTTGATGTAATGAGATTACATGATAACTCTGTTCCCACATCATTTTTGGTAAATGTGTATTAAAATGATTGATTAATAATAGCCTGGCCGTTTGGCCTGAAATAAATAAATAGATATTTACATATATAAAAATAATAATAAATAAATAAATCATATTCCACAACTTTCACACAACGCCATCTAGTCCCAAACTAAGCAGAGCTTGTGCTATGAGTACTAATTATAAAGTATGTTTATCGAAAATAAACTAGGATACGTTACTATAAAGTAGGCAACCTTAGTTAGAACGGACTATAAGTTAGTATACTATATTATGATCCAAACGTATACTAGTACGACTCGTATTTAGTATCGATACTCGTTATAGTAACACCAATGTTCCTTGATTGATACAACCCTAGCAATGGCAGCCATTTTTTGAGACAATATGCGTTGTAGGTAGGCACCCTTTTTTCGTAGGTATTTCCAGTCCATATATATATGTCTATGGTAGGAACTGAAAGTAATAAAGAAAAAAGAAAATACATTTATAGTACATTGTTCACCGAGAGGAGAAAGTGACCGATTACCGTCGAGGGTGTCGTTTAAAGCCCGAGCCGTAGGCGAGGGCTTTAAAACACCCGAGATCGGGAATCGCACTTTCTCTCGAGTGATACATAGTACTTTATACTACACCTACGAGGAAAATAAAAAACGAAATCTTTATTTTACTTTACGAAAACTGAATCCTCAAACAACACACAAATTGGAAATGGCGCCAATGGCGTCTGCAATTTTCACATGTTCTTTTTTCAAATTGTTTATCCTGCCGCCGCAGGGTCGCACTGCCAGCCCGACACCATCCAACACACAGCTAGTGGCCAGTGTCATTTTGCGAACTTGGAGATACAAACTCACTGTAAAAACTTTTTGGCTTTTGATATTTAGGTTACCGGCGCATAGTCTTACCCAAAATTAAAAAGAAAAACCACGTTATAAATGGATTTTCATACACTTTTCGCTCCCGCTCAGATGCGTTTTCTCCCCGCATATTTGTTCGATATGCAATGACGTACTTTCTACCGTAAATTTGATAAAGTATCACAGTACTTTCCAAGCAGGTGTAGTATAAAGGGTTTTTTTTAAAGCTTGAGGCGTGAACGTTCTTCTTACACTTTAAGGTAAGCCTCAAGCTTATTAGAAAATATAAAATGTCTATGGTAACGTAAGTATTATTTTGTAGTTTTTAGTTAATTATTAGCTTGTTTTTAAACAGGTTTTACTTAAATGTTGTTTTGTAGTTTTATTTGTTTAAATATCCGCCGGTCGATTTTGTAAAAATCTCACCGTGAAAACTTGCGAAGAGTGAGCTGTCAGTGTCATCCCACTGATGCTAGGGATTGACCAAACAAATATTTACAATCATAATCGAGATTTTAATAATATTTTTATGCTAATTGTACCTACTGATCATTTTATATAATTTCAAAGCTAGTAGTTTAGCTGTCAAAACATTACTATTTTGTGGGGTTTTAAAATAAAATAATCAAAAAGAAACTCAGTCAGAATCTCAGTGTGGTATTTTTTTTTCCTTTTTTTTCTAGACTAGTCCATATATAGCCTGAGGCGCGAGCGCGTCACGCACGTACAGACGCCAGCACATCAAGCTACTACAATCTGTCAGATTTCTTTAATAGATTTTCAACTTTATTGCTAAAGTATAAGGTTCAAAGTTGATTGGGAAAATCTGACAGTTTCGGGTAGCTTGATGTGCTGGCGTCTGTACAATAATTAAAATAAAACATTCACGTTTAAGCCAGCTTCTAGACTGATGAAAATACGCAACGACATTGTTATTATGAACGATTGTAGATTGAGTCTAGTTAAGACTGCGACGATGTTCAGCATTGATATTAACTACAAATCTATTCAATTAGAAGAGATACCTACTCGTAACCGAGTGTGTCAAGTCATCGAGTGCTAACGGCGTGCCTGGCTGACAACCATGTCCGACCATAGAATTTAATCCCACATAGTTTGTGTGGCGTGATCACTTCACCCGATTCAGGAAATGTCGGGAATCGGGTGAAGTGATAAGATCACGCCGCTCTTGCGTGTTAGGCACTGTCATTATCACAATGAAGATTTATATTCACTTATTTAACTCGTAACGCGTGCAAATATTTTATTGTGGATGAACCTACTTAGGTAACTCCGTCGATGCCAATATTAAAAGAATATTAATCAAATACTATTACAAAATCCAACGGTTCAACTGACACTCGCTCGCCGCCACCTCGACTAAGGTACTCGCCAGAAAGCTGAAATTTTTTGCATAGTTCATTCAATAATATGAATGTACAAAAAGCCACTTCTGCCGGGGTTGCCGCGGGTGCAAAACTACCCCCTATATTTTTCAAATCCAGCTGGTATATCCGGAGATTGGCGCGTTCAAACAAACATTCAGCTTTACTGTTAGTATGTAGTATAATGGATAAAGGGCCGGGGGGGGGGGATTTGTACTTTTTAGAGGCTTTTAAATGTGCCGGGGGGCTTTTAAATTTATCTTTTATTTCCTGCTTTTTAAACTATAAATATTAACTATTAATACTATTAGACAAGCTTCAATCGACATGTGGCTTGCCGAAATCAACGCAGCTGTACGTGTGTTTCCCACAATGAAGCTAGTTACTCCTTCATCCTCACTTCTCTTTCCTACTCCTTCATCAGACGCTGGCCACCATCATCAGTCATATATAAATAATGATAATATTTTTTTTTGAAACTGTTCTACCCTAGCGAAAATTTTGAAAAATACATGTTATAGAGCATAGTAAGGGTCATTTATAAAAAAAGAAAAATCGTGCTAGTGTCTCTTAAAATACGTGCATTTTTTTTTTAATTTTGTTAATTTGCTATTTTTCGAGATATGAAGACTTAAAAATATCTTGTATACTTCTTTGTTGTATCTGACGTTCCCAAAAAAGATCACAAAAAAAATTATTTTGTCAGAGAAAAATTTGTTTTTTTTTTCAAAATTCAATTAATCCTTGTATTTGAAAAACTAACGTACACAAAGGTCTGATAATTTAGGGAAATGTTTCTCTTAAGAAAGTGATTTCTTGGTAAAAATATCACCCTCACTTTCCCGAGGGGCATCTGACCCATGCTTATCCTGCTAGGTATACGCTTTGTATATTCAAAAAGGGTTTAGGAAATAAACTATTGATATTAAAATAAATAAAAGATCCCTCCAAGTAATTGACATCTATAAATATTTAGGACTATGGTTGGTTCAATCTCTAAGATGGTCTAAACATTAATGAGTTAAGAGACAAATCATCCAAATTTCTGAATGTGTTTAAAATACTAACTGGTTCAGACTGGGGCATACACCCCACTCATTTACGACGTTTATACATTGTATTAAAGGCAATTGATGCTAAGGATTGCAACTAGACTTTCAGGATGCCTAAGTGAAGTACTGAAGAAAAATCCAGGTGAAAGGGAACACAACTTTATTCCTCCACTCAACTCTCTAGTCCCAATAGCTCGAGTCAGCATGTTTAACCGACCTTTTTGTCCTCCCGGGTTTTTCATACTTTTGGCGGTAAAAATCGAGTTCTGCGATTGGTTAGCGATTTAATGTCGTCAAACAATCACAGATGACAATGTGCTAGCCTCTTGATCAGTTAACCAATCAGAAGCATCCAACGACCAACTGACAAATTTTAATAAAATAGTTACTGGCCTGGAAACTAGTCTTTTTGCGTTTAAATGTGATTAAATAGAAATGTAAATTAGCGAACCGTAACAATCGACCATCCTGATATCGTGTGCGTCCCTGCACACGGTACCGGGTGGAACCCTAACAATCGACCATCCTGATATCGTGTGCGTCCCTGCACACGGTACCGGGTGGAACCCTAACAATCGGAATTAGGTCAGTTAAACAAACTTCACAATCCATGTACAAAACATTTCAAAATCAATTCAAATTATATGCTTATATCATTATTAAAATTCAAGCCTATATAGTTAATATATATTTATTTAACTCATTTATTGACTAATTCGTAGTTATAAAAATGATATGTATGCGGATATTGCGGATGGGCGAAGGCCTAGGGCTTAGAAAGAAGTAATCTACTGACGGATAGTTGGTAGCACACTGACGTTTATTTTACAAGTCAAGATGACACATATAAAAACCATAGATCGAACATAAAGTATATAACATTCCTCCCCTAGCTTGACAAAATAAACATAAATCAAAAACTTTAATAAAAACGCTTATAATCTACTCTAGGCACAGCTCGCAGTTCTTTTCCATCAACCGTTTGTCTTATTGGCTGTGGTGGCTGACTTGATTCCTCAGGAGAATCTCCATGAGTTGGATCTGTTGCATCATAGAATACTTCGTCTTCGTCTTCTCTATTTCCTTCCCCTCCAGTGTCCGACACATTACCGTCCGCTGGAAGTGCCGGGTTTGGTTCCGACTGTTCCGAAGTTATTTGTATATCTTCTAATTCAATAGGGCATTCACTCGGCCCGTGAATATTTTTTGCTGTGCCGTGGAATGGTAATAGTTGATTCTTATGTTTTTTTTGTCTTCAACAAGGTATTACAATCCTGGACAATATAAACAACTTTTCCTATTTTTTTAACTATCACACCCCTATTCCAAGTCCCTTGTTTATTAGTGCTGGTTTTTTTATACAATACATTGTCTCCTTGTTTAAAGTATTTAATAATTTTATCATTTTTCTCTTTAGACTGCAAATACTGTTTGTTTTCTACGTTTTGGGTGAGAGTGATAGACGCCGGGGTAATTAAATCTAACCGCGATCTCAGTTTATGACCGAATACCAATTGGGCAGGTGAACAGCCCGTTGCAGAATGTATGGAATTTCTATAATCAAATAGATATTTAAGCAAGTTATTATTTAATCCTGTAACATTACTACGACTTAACATACAAGATTTGATTCCCTTTTTAACTACCTTCACGTAGCTTTCCGCCTGCCCGTTACTAGCCGGATGATAAGCCGGCGACGTCACATGCGAAATACCATTTGAAACACAAAACGTCCTAAATTCTGAGGAAGTAAACTGTGTGCCATTGTCACTGACTATAGTATGCGGTAAGCCAAATCGTGCCATGTATTCATACATTTTATTAATCACCGATAAGGATGACGTACTTGTCCCCATATCATAAGCTTCTACCCACTTCGAGTACGCATCTACAATCACCAAATAGGAACGGTTATGTATGGGGCCGAGAAAATCTATATGAATACGATAGAAAGCTTGTGGTGGATGTGGCCACAGCGCTGGCGGCGCACGCACTGGTAACTGTCTCAACTGTAAACAGACCTCACAATCCGCGATCATTTTCTCTACAGCGTTATCAATTCCTGGAAACCAAAATCTGCTGCGCGCTTCCGCTTTCGTTTTCACAATACCCAAATGTGACTTGTGTAGCTCTAATAATAATTTTGTCCGAAGTGTCTCTGGAATAACAACCTTGTGCCCTCGCATAATACAACCGCCTTCATACGACAACTGATTTTGACATAGAAAATAAGGTTTGATGAATACATCCGATAGTCGCTTAGGCCAGCCTTTAACAATATATGATAAAACTTTAATTAAAACTGGATCTTTCTGAGTTTCATCACGAATTTCGCTAAGTGTAACGGGTAAACTACCATCGGTAACAAAATTAACATAAGACGCGCGATCTTCTACGGGGACTAAACTATCGTCGGCCCTGTAGCCACACCCCCCACTAGCCGCCGTTGACTCACTGTCAGGCAGACTGGCGCGCGATAAAAAATCTGCGCTGTTGTCGGCGCTTCGTATGTATTCGATAGTGTAATTGTAACCACTCAGGAACATCGCGTAACGCTGCAACCTATTTGCAGAGACCTCTGGAATACCCCGATATGGACCAAAAATAGATAAAAGGGGCTTGTGGTCGGTACGGAGGACAAACGGAACTGATCTTCCATATAAGTACTGGTGAAAACGTCGCACTCCGAAAATAATAGCTGTGGCCTCTTTTTGAAGCTGAGAATACCGCTTCTCTGCTGAATTTAGTGTACGTGAAGCGAACGATACAGGGCGTTCCACCCTGTCTGATCCTATCTGTGACAAGATAGCTCCTAGGCCGCTGGGCGAAGCGTCCACCGTCAAAATAATTTGAGCATTTTGGTCAAAATGAGCAAGAACCTGCTTTGAGGCTAAACATTTCTTAATTGCTTTGAATGCATTATCATGTATCTCCTCCCATTTCCATGTATTGCCCTTTTGCAACAATGAATAGAGCGGGCTCAAAATTGATGATGCGTTAGGGACAAAGTTCCTATAATAATTGACTAATCCCAAAAACGACTGTAACTTATTCACATTCGTTGGTGTAGGTGCTTGGACTATAGCTTTGACCTTTTCATCTGATTTCCTTAAACCATTCTTATCTATAGTATAACCTAAATATTCTATTTGGTCCTCGAAGAACACGCACTTATCTTTACGAAGTGTTAATCCTGCGTCTTGTAGTCGTTGCAAGACCGCACATAGCCTGTCTAAGTGTTGCTCTTTAGTTGCCCCTGTAATACATATGTCGTCAAGAAAACACATAACACCGTCCAATCCCGACAGTAAGCACTCCATAGCCCGCTGGAAAATAGCAGGAGCACTAGCAAGACCAAAAACTAATCTTGTATAAACAAATAAACCGCGGTGAGTATTGATACAAGTTATGTTCTGAGAAGCCTCATCTAACACAAATTGTGAGTAAGCTTGCGTTAAATCTAACTTGCTAAACTGTTGACCTCCGTGTAGTTTTGTAAAAAGTTCTTTAGCAGTCGGTAACGGATACTGTTCAACAACCAGCTGTTTGTTTACGCTTACAGAGTAATCAACACACAACCTGATTGAACCATCCCGCTTTAATATAGGGACAATTGGTGACGCGTATTCTGAAAATTGAACCGGCTTTAACACACCTATACGTACCAAACGATCAATCTCACCGTTTATTTGATCTCTAAGTGCAAATGCAATTGGACGAGCTTTAAAAAAAATTGGCTTTGCGTTTTCTTTCAATTGTAACCTAACCTTATATTTTGTAAATAAGCCTAATTCATCTGAGAAAACAGATGGAAACCGCAATTTTAACTGTTCAGCAATTTGAGTTGTTTTACAATAATTGATTTGCATCATGCGTAATCCAAACAAACTAATAAAGTCTCGCCCTAAAATCGGGGGACCACCATCGCGAATCACTCTAACTTTAACATCCTGTGTCTTGTCCAAGTATCTAATAGGCAATTGCACTATTCCTAAACACTGAATAACACACCCCGTGTATGTAAACAATTGATCCGTCGTTGGTGATAATGGCAACAACTTAAAATATTTTTTGTATACTTTTTCTGAAATTGCTGTGACTGCCGATCCGGTATCTACTTCGAACTTTAGCTTAATGCTTTGAATCGAAACTACTAAAGTCATAGGTTCACCTCTGAATGAACATATCTTTTTTGTCTTACCGTCATCGTCACTCTCGCCCGACGCGCCAGTTCCTACGAAATTTATCTTTTTGCACATTCGGCGTAGGTGGCCTTTTGTGTTACATTTCTTGCATGTATAACTTGCAAACCGACACTGAGATGTTTTGTGGTTCTTGTAGCCGCAAACTGAACACTTTTCAATGTGAACACTCGATTCCTTTGAGTTGGTTTCGATTTTGAACAACGGCTCACTCGACGGCGGCGCCTGTACCGCTGCCGACGACGATGCTGCTGCTCCCTTGCGTGCACTGTGCACGCTCTCCGCCAACTCCACTGCTTTAGCCAGTGTGGTTTCTTGAAGTTCGCGCGCGAAAAGCTTATCTTTCTCAGGTCCCGGCCGCATACCCATAACAAATCGGTCGCGCAGCGCCTCTTCTACGTTCAGAAATCCGCAATTTGTGGTCAGACCGCGAAGCCTAGCAGCCCACTGCGAAAATGTTTCTTCCAGACCTTGAGTAGCGGCATAAAAATTATACCGCTCGCCAAAACCACATTTTTTTGGCGTGAAGTGATTATCCAGAAGAGTGAGAATATCTTCGAAAGGCACCTGCGAAATTTCCTTTGGCAAAGCCAAATCGGCCGCAAGCTTGTATGTGCCGTCGGCGAGTGCGCTCAGCAATATTGCCCGTCGTTTTACACCCATTGGGTCCTTCACATTGTCTACATCGTTTGCAATGTACCATTGCAAAATCCGCTGCTTATAATTTTCCCATGTCTGGTTGGCATGGTCAAAACTTGACAAAATACCGAAGTGAGCCATTTTTTTTTTGTCGTGGGTCCTCGTCGCCAATGATATGTATGCGGATATTGCGGATGGGCGAAGGCCTAGGGCTTAGAAAGAAGTAATCTACTGACGGATAGTTGGTAGCACACTGACGTTTATTTTACAAGTCAAGATGACACATATAAAAACCATAGATCGAACATAAAGTATATAACAAAAAATTATAGTATTATTTACAAATTTACTTTATCCCATTACCTATTTAGAAATTTATAAAATAGTACAACTATATTGTTGTAACTAAAAGAATATGAAATACCTACTTACATAACAATACGTGATATAAATTAAAACTTGTGGAGCTGTTTGCTCTTTTATTTATTATTTAAAGCTATTTCCTATTTACTTTATACACGGAAACTAAGACGAGTAATACCTATTTACAAAATTGTTCATCTTATAAGTATGTACGGACTTCTACGGAAGAGCAACTACAATTTAATCATAGGCAAGATGTACAAATCACAACGATCGATTAGTTGTGTTTGCAAATTTAAATTACTCATAGGTAAGGTGTAGATATCACAACGATCAATTAGTTGTGTTTAATCAATTAAAGAACTCAGGTCCCAATGATCGATTAATCGGGATACCTGGTGATCGACGATCGATTAGTCGATATACTTCAAAGATTACCTCGACGATCGATTAATCGAGGGAGCCCTTGCTAACCTTTCGCTCAAGCCGACCAATTAAGCTTGTGTAACAGGAGCAAGACGGACGAGTAGCTCTGGCATAGTTGATCAGATGCGAACCAATCGCTTCTCGCATCCAATCTGAAACAACACACCATTCTGTAGTTACATGCCTCACAAGGGACATCCAAACTTAAATTAAGTTTATCTAATCATCATCCGTGTCGGAAGCAGATTCCGAGTTCTCGTTCAAATCTAATGCAGCCACGTGGATCCAAGGCATCATGCGATCCGCAGCAACAGTCGTTGGACGCTTGCCTTGTGTACTACCTAAACCAGGTACTGGAGCTACTACATATCGATCAGTACCCAAGACCTTTGTAACCCGATAGGGACCGATATACGACGGCAGGAGTTTCTTACTCTGCCCCTCATTATTAAAGCAAGTTTTAGTAATTTTAACAAGGTCGCCCTCCGCGTATGTGCGCGCAGGTTTCCTACCCTTATCATAATACCGTTTTTGCTTGATCTGCTCACTGTCTATCCTACTTTTAACTTCGTCGCGTATAGTGGATAAATCAGTGGATTCGCGAGTTTCATCGGAAATCTTATTAAGGATGGGATTTGCCGAAACATTCATAGAGGTACCAAACATCACCTCGGCTGGTGTCCTGCCGGTCGTTTTTTGTATAGTGTTGTTTAGTCCCCACTGAATCCTTCCTAAATGGCAATCCCATTCTTTCTCGCCATATTTCACGCTTAAAGCCTTCATAGAGCCGAGAATTGTGTGATTATACCGCTCGACTTGACCGTTTGATCGGGGACTAGAGACGGTATTCAGGATATGTTTAATGCCCTCGTCTAGACAAAATCTTTTAAACATATGCGACGTGAAGCAGCTCCCGCGGTCACTCACGAGGCGATCAGGAGTTCTAAATATCCTGAATATGTCTTCTAGTACCCTTATTACGTTCTGGGTGTGCGTGTTCCGAACCGGTCTGACAAAACAAAATTTTGTAAAAGCGTCAACTACTACTAATAGGTAAGAAAAACCTCGCTTAGATTTCACGAAGGGTCCGAGATGGTCAATATGTAGTGTGTGAAAAGGTACCTCCACTTTCGTTATAGGGTGAAGAAGACCTTCTCTACCGCTTTGATTATTTTTAGCGTATGCACATTCAATACAGGCGCTCACGTATTTTTTTACGAATCGTGTCATTTTTGGGAACCAATAACTTTTCTTTAATCGTTCCAAAGTCTTTTCAATCCCAAAATGACCGATATCGTCATGATTCATTCGACATAATTGCCATCTCGCACCCTTCGGTACTACCCAGCGTACATCTCCCTTGTCTTCACCTACACAGCGAAATAACTTGTTATCCTTAACGACGTAGTTCTCCTTGATATATTGCAATCCTTTCTCATCTATATTACTATCCAAAATTTCCCTAATCTTCCTAAGTTCTGAATCTCCAAGTTGGAGGGTATGTAACCAGTCTTCGCTTGAAATGGCCATAACGGTTGGAAGGTTATCAGAGTGATTCTCCTCGGACTCGACTACAGGATTACGGGATAGCGCATCGACATGCCCCATTTTTGTACCGGCTCTATAAACGATTGTGCAATTAAATTCTTGCAATTGCAGCCACCAGCGCGCTATCCTAGGAATAAGATCCCGTTTGGTAAAAGTAGACCGAAGAGCACTGCAATCTGTAACGATTTTAAAATCGTTCCCCAGCAAATAAACTCGAAACTTTCGTAAGGAACAAACCACTGCTAATGTTTTCAACTCATAGGAATGGCAATTCTTCTCCTCCGGCGATGTTTGCCTGCTATAGTATGCAACCGGCCGCAGCGTGTTATCCGCTGAACGCTGAAGGAGAATACCTCCAATGCCTATCCTACTCGCGTCAGTGTGCAGTTCCAGCTCTGCTAATGGATCGAATATTGCGAGAATAGGTCTACCTATCAATCTAGCCTTCAAGTCCTGAAAAGCTGTCTCCTGATTATCGCCCCATTCCCATGGTACAGCTTTCTTTAACAATTTGCTCAGTGGAAAAGCTATCAAAGCAAAATCTTTGACGAATTTCCGGAAATAGTTTGCCGAGGAATTGGCGAACATTGTGTATATTTTCAGGACGTGGAAAATGCATTACACTAGAGATCTTTTTCTCCCCAGGCCTTACTCCTGCTGCTCCGATTTCATACCCAAGATAGTCGATACGGACGGTATACAACGGGACGTTGACTGTTAAGCTCTATATTCATTTGGGCAACGTTAGTACAACCTAGATCCTTCAGGGATGACGCAAAACAATGTTTGTACCTTCTGAGCAAACCTAATAATTGTTCCCTAGTATCATCAGGTACCTTTTGACAAATCCGAACCTGGCTTTTATCAAATTCATTACCGGCAGCATTACTCATCAGTTCAGGCGACTCAACGACAACCCTGTTGACAAAATAGACCTTTTCAGCTCAAGACACTGTGCTTTAGAATCAGACAGAAACTAGTATGAGGAAAAACAACTATATTCACAAAGCCATTTGTCGAATTATAAAGTCCTCCGCAAAGTGAAAATTGCTGATTGGGTTTTCCTGCAACACTATTCTTCAGTAAAATGCTGCCACTAATGTTAGAATCAACGCTGGCTCTGATCGAAACAGGTCCCCAAAATTTGACAGCTCCTAAAGTGCGTACCTTTGAAGAGTTTCCACTCTCAATGTCAACATCAGAAAAGGGCAATTTATTGCCGTTGTCGAAGAATTTCAATTCAGAAACATTTTTATAAGCAACTATATGGGGAAGCTCCGTGCAAGTTTGGCCAATTAGTAAAGCCTTCTCCAAAAAGTCGTCACTCACAACTTTACAAATTACTCTGGCGTTGACATTGTCTATACTCAAATGAAGCGACAACTCTCCAAGAGACTGCAGAATATTATTACCGAAACCTTTCATTTGAGAGGGTGTGTTATCGTGAATCAAACCTAGCTCCTTGGTTACCGACTCCATAATCAAAGTAACTTCGCTCCCAAAATCTATGAACCCCTCTAAGGGTACCCCATTAACAATAACCTCTTTTATAAATTTGGATTTTGAGGTTTCAGTACCCTTTTTGACTGAATCTATGCGCATTGTCTTCGAAATAGTAGCGCTAGAATTCGTCGGCTTTTGCCCTGGCTTGCTAAAACAGGTCTCTATCGTATGACCGAGTTTATTGCATCGTTGGCACTTCAAGAGAGGTTTAGGACAGTGTAGGAAACTATGCCCCTTCTCCTTATAATTATAGCAACCATTAGGCTGACCCGATCTAGCTATAAACTTTGGAGCTTGGTTTTGGTTATTATTTTGATGTGTATTGTCTGCAATTTTATTACGAAAATGGAAACGGTCCGCTGAAGGCTGATGAGTATCTCTATTGCTTACTAAGAACTGCAAAAGTTGGTCAGGGTGATTGCAACGTAATGCCAAAGCACTTGATCTAAGCGTCCTGTCACTCAAGCCGTGAATAATTCAGTCCACGGCACGCTTTCCTACTATATCACATTGATTCACGAGAGCAAGCTTTTCGTTATAATAAACTTCGATGGACTCATTGAACTTGCTCTTCCTTTTCAGCATATCCTCCAAGGTCTGGCCGTAATTTTGTTCACAAGGAAATGCATTTATCAATTTATCTTGCCATTCTTTCCAGCTGAAAAGAATGGAATTTAAGCTTTCGTACCACATTTTAGCCAGGCCTTGGAGTTTCTGCATGGCAAAATGAGTGGTAGTTCTGTCGTCCCAACCATATACCGACGCACATTCGTTGACCTTTTTCAGCCATATATCAATACGTTGATTTTTAGTTGAAGGGTCATAATTAGGTAATATATTTTGGTAGTCTATCTTTTGAGACGACTGTGCATTTTTATTATGTGGCTGTGACGAAAGATACTTTTTCAACAGTTTTAGAACACTAACAAGATCATTCTTAGAAAAAGATGGACTACGTGAACTTATATATTCTTCCCCATTGATACGTTGCTCGGCACGTGGCTCTGCCCGACGCTCAGCTTCCCGACGACCGGAGGACTCACGAGGCTCGCTGGCACGTTGTGAAGATGATCGACGACGGTCCTCTGTCGCACGAAGTCGTTTACGCTCTCAGCGTAATTCCTACTCCAGCATCTGAACCCTCTGCCGTCCCAGCAGTAAGTCTTGCTCATCCCGAGATCGATTCGGGCTGCGCACACGCAGGCCGCTTCGACTTCGTGAGCGATCCTCTCGACTAGGTGTTTCCAGTCTACGCCGACTGGAGTCTCGATTTGAGCGTTCTCTGCGTCTTGGTGGCTCGTCCATGATCTAACTCTCGCAGAAAAAGAAGGTATGTTAATAACAATGACTAAAAATGTGGTGAATGACTACCCCTTAATTCGGTTTAATTGAAGGATGAAACATGCGACATATCTCGGAAACGGTGCCTCCTACGCCAAAAATAAGCAAATTTTCGTACCCCTTTTTAATAGCCCTATAGGATAATATTCTCCATCATTTCAGAAACTTTAGAACACACACGCACAACAAAAAAAAAAATAAAACGTTGCAAAACACTGTAGGTCGCATTACAAAACAATAAAACCACTGTCTCAGTCTTAGACTACGTTTACAGCTGCTATTTAGATAGGCTTAAACACTGTTTATCTTTAAACACTTGTTCAACGCATGTTCATTCTTTCCGTAATACGACCGTTATGCTTTAAACCACCACTGATTTCAGTACCATCACTAGTATTAAGCAAATTTAAATTAGATATAAAATAGTAATAAACATTATAATGCAAAGATAAAACATAAAAAGAAATATAATTCAGAATTTAAATAATAAAAGCCATGGGCGTGTACTTACGTTTTAAGTTTCATTGGGGTGTCACTTCTGATATATTAATGACAATTGATGCTAAGGATTGCAACTAGACTTTGAGGATGCCTAAGTGAAGTACTGAAGAAAAATCCAGGTGAAAGGGAACACAACTTTATTCCTCCACTCAACTCTCTAGTCCCAATAGCTCGAGTCAGCATGTTTAACCGACCTTTTTGTCCTCCCGGGTTTTTCATACTTTTGGCGGTAAAAATCGAGTTCTGCGATTGGTTAGCGATTTAATGTCGTCAACCAATCACAGATGACAATGTGCTAGCCTCTGATCAGGTAACCAATCAGAAGCATCCAACGACCAACTGACAAATTTTAATAAAATAGTTACTGGCCTGGAAACTAGTCTTTTTGCGGTTTAAATGTGATTAAATAGAAATGTAAATTAGCGAACCCTACCAATTGCTATCATACGCAGTAGAATTGATTATGCCAGCTTCTTATTTGATGATAGCTGTCAAACCCATTTAAATAAATTAACTAAAATCCAAAACCAATGCCTGAGGGTCATTAGTAGTTTTATTAAAAGTACAGCCATTCATGTGATGGAATGCGAACTACATCTACAGCCGTTACATATCCGCAGATATTACTTAGCTGGTAAATTCTTTTTGAAACTTAAGCCTTTTGTAAATGGGGACACGTGTGAAATTGTTAACAAGCTTAATATTTGTTGCCAAGGTATTTATTGGAGACGTAAAAAGAAACCCCTTATAGCTCATATCTCTGAAACATTAAATAATGTATGCGTATACTCCAGCGATGAATTAGGATTATTTTCGCTTAATACGTGGATAAGCCGTGTGAATTTGTCTTGTACTCGGATTAAACCACAAATTAAAGAGGTTACCGAAGCTAAGAAATCGTACGATCACTATCAACTTCTAATTATATTATGTAGTTAGTAACAATTTTTGCAGGAGTTACTCTGGATATTACAGGATTTATACGGATGGGTCTAAAGTTAGAGATAACGTTGGAGCTGCGTTCTTTGACCCTCAAAGTAATAGTTCAAGTTAAATTCAAATATTTTTGTAACGCATTCCGAGTTGATCGCTATATTCGAAGCAATTTCATACCTTGAATCGGTGGATTTTCAAGATTCTGTAATCTATTCTGACTGTAAAAGTGCACTCCAACATTTGACGAAGTGTATAGGAAATTTTCGTGGTTATCCTGTGGCATACAAAATAATAAATTCTATTGGTAGATTAAGAGATAAAAATAAAAATATTGTTTTACAATGGGTGCCTTCCCATATTGGCATCGAGGAAAACGAAAAAGTCGATAATTTAGCTAAAGAAGCGTGCTTGGAGGGTATTCCGGTGACGAATAAACCCTTCTGGACAGATATTTTATATCTAGTTAGAATGAAATGTTATGAAATTTGGAAGGAATACTTCGAGGAGAAATCATTGACAAAAGGTATTTGGTATCGGACGATGCAGCCAACCATTCAGAACTATCGGACGATGCAGCCAACCATTCAGAACTACCTATCCTTGGTTTGATAATGCCGATATGAGTAGACAAGAAATCGTGACAAGTTTGAGGCTTCGTTCCGGACACATCCCATTGAATAGTTTTGCTGCATTGATGGGCAAAGTTTCATCTCCAAACTGCACGGAATGCAATGTTGTTGAAGACGCTTTTCATATTATGGTGGAGTGTGTCCGGAACGGAGTGGAAAGATATTGGATTCGAAACCAATTTAATATGAACATTACTCAATTAGGAGAATGTAATATTATTTTAGCTTTTCCAGCATCCAAAGCCGCTAAAATATTACATAAATTAGTTAATTTAGGAATTAAGCGTAGATGTTAAGTTATACATGTTATAAGAGTTCCTATGAGGGTGGCATGTTCACTGTGTGAGAAAACCCAAGTTAATAAATAAAGATTTAAAAAAAAAGACGAATATGACAAGGATCTGTAGTCAATAGCGTGATTATTCAAAGTAATTATTAAAACATTAAAAAAAATACTAACCACGCATGAAATTTGAACCCACGGCTCGCTATGCAGGATGCGCATTCCCAAGTATGATAAACACTTAGCTATCATGCCATGTGCCGTAGCGGTAAAATTTATGAAATACAATTAGTGGCAAACGAATGTGAATGTGTGTGTCTATGGTATAGAAATGACTAATTAAAAGAAGGTCGTAAGTAAAAGCAAAGTGTCAATCTATTGCTTTGTGAAACTGGTACTCCACTATTTACCGCCACTGTACATACGAGTATACCTATTGACCGCCACTGTAGATATGAGTATACCTATTGACCGCTACTGTACATACGAGTATACCTTGTGGTGTTCTGGTCGTTGTGGGTTTTGGAGTAATAAATAATACGTGCGTTTGGTTTCAAGGTCCGGTTTATTGTGTCTAAATAGGTAATTAGTTACAACATAGTATTGCCGAAGAAGCACTATAAATAAGGCTGTCTACATACATAAGTGGTTACACACTATATCATCCCCGTTATTTTGAAAAAAAAAAATGTTTTTTTTTTTTTACCTTAAAATTAACTTAACTATGGTTCCGTATACAATTTTGTTCTGCTCTTATGAACTATGACATCCTTTCCATTAATATTAATCTTAACATTAGGTGCAAGGTCTTCTATTACAATATATGGGCCGGTGTACAAGGTATCCAATTTATTTCCTATCTCATTTTTTAGTAATAGTGCATCACCTGATTTGTAAACAATTGGATTAATTGACTGATCATAGGTTAATTTTCTACGTTCTTTACTTAAAATCAAATTATTTCTTGCATCTCTTTGAGCTTTTTGTAATCGGTACTTAAATTCCAGTACATAATTTTCAAAGTTATACAGTGGTTCTACAATATTACATAAATTATTAGGTAGTCTACACACTTGTCCAAACACTAACTCGTAAGGTGTATATTTTGTTTCTGAGTGTACAGTAGTGTTATATGAAAAACACCAATACTGTAACCATGAACTCCAACTTGAAGGATGATTATCTGTTTGGATTCGTAAATAGGCTCCTAACACTTTATGTGTATTTTCTAATGATCCAATACTTTGATGATGATACGCAGTAGCAATTGTTTGTTTTATGTTTAAAATTTTACATAATTCTGACATCACATTGGAAATAAACTCAGTACCTCTATCACTTGCTATTTCTTTTGGAATTCCATAACGTAAAACAAAATTTTCCGCGAATGCTTTAGCAACTTCTGTTGTAGTTTTAGTTTTTAAAGGGTATGCTTCTACATATTTGCTGAGCTCGCATTGTAATGTTAGAATATAATTGTAACCTAAATCATCCTTATCTAATGGACCTACGATATCTAAGAAAACTTTCTCAAAGGATGAAGATGCTGTAGATGTTATTGTTAATGGCTCTTTATGAATTTTAGTATATTTTTGTTTTTGACACTTGCCGCATTTTTCTACATAACACCTAACATCTTTTTCCAATGATGACCAATAATAATATTTTTTAATGTTACTTATCATTCTCCTAATTCCTACATGACCACTACTTGGTAATAAATGGAAGTCATTCATTATTACTTTCTTATCGTCATCATCATAAATTCTTTGGACGTCCTTTACCACGCATACTCGAGGAAAATCACTCGGCTTATTTTTAGCAATATATTTGGCTATACTTTCAATGAGCTCTTTATTTTACGCGTTTTCATAATTATTATTTCTTCTATATTTAATTTTTTGCAAAGTAATGCCATTTCTTTCAATAAATCGTCTCGCGAGTTTACTGATAAAGAAGATGAGCTTGCAAATAAATTATTTTTACTTTTACAATAAACAAAACTCCTATTCCTTGAAAATACTAACGAATCCTCATTTTTTAATAATTTTAGTAATCTGCGGAGATTTCTTTCCGGTAAAATAATTATTTCCACATCTGAATCACATTTTTTGAGTACTTCCGCGACTTTAGGCTGATCAGACCTATTGTCACCCGAAGTCTCGGTAGCAGTACTAGTTGTCAAATCAGTTAATAGCTGTTTTTTTCTAAATTGCTCTCTAGTCATTACATTTATCAATTAGTTATTCATTTGTTTTAACTCGTCTGAAGTCAAAATAATTCTAGATAGCGCGTCAGCAACTACATTTTCCTTTCCTCTGACATATTCTACTTTAAAGTCGTATTCTTCCAATAAAAGACGAAATTTTGTTAATCGACTAGATGGATTTGTCATATTAAAAAGATAAATTAAGGGTCTGTGGTCGGTTTTAATTACAAATTTCTTTCCATAAAGATAAGGCCTAAAATATTTTATTGACCAAACTATCGCCAGAAGTTCTTTTTCAATTGTTGCATAATTTAACTCTGCTTTATTTAAACTTCTACTAGCGTATGCGACAGGTTTTCCGTTAGAATTACTTAACACACTGCCGATTGCAAAACCAGAACTATCTGTTTGTAAAATAAACTCATTTTGTTTGGAAAAAATTGGATAATCTAATACAGGTGGACTAGAAAGTAACTGTTTTAGAGTTTCAAAGGCATGCTGACATTCTGTAGTCCATTCAAACAGAACCTTCTTTCTACATAATTTGTTTAGTGGCAAAACAATAGCTGCAAAGTTTCGAATGAATTTCCTATAATAGTTGCTAAATGCAACAAAACGCTTGACGTCGTCCGCACATGTCGGTGTCGGATAACTTGTAATGACTCGGATCTTTTCAGGTTCAGGCAAAATTCCTGACGATGATATTACATGCCCTAAGTAAAGTATTTGTCGCTTTAGAAATTCACATTTGGAAGGATTTAATTTTAATTTTACTTTTCTTAATCTTTCAAAAACTGACATGAGGTTTGTATTATGTTCTGTCAAATTTCTACCAAAAATAATTAAATCGTCTAAGTAAATAATACATTTTTCGTAATTTAGACCCGACGTAGCAACGGTCATTAATCTACTAAATGCAGATGGGCTAATCTTTAATCGCATCGGTAAGCAACACATTTGAAACTGGCCTTTGTCAGTAGTAAATGCCGTATATTTTCTAGAGTCTTTAGTTAAGTTACACTGATAATAACTACGACTTAAATCGCAATGGCTAAAGTAAAACGCACCCGATAACGACTCTAAGATGTCTGTAATATTCGGAAGTGGAAATTTATCATGCTGCACCTTCTCGTTTAATTGTCTGTAGTCTATTACTACTCTCCATTGACGGTTACCGCTCCTGTCTAACTTCTTAGGCACTAACAATAAGGGGCTGGACCACTCACTGCTAGCTTTCTCTATAATCCCATCTCGTAACATGTCATCGATCTGCCTATTAAGTTCTTCTTTCTGCATAAACGGAATTCTGTACTGTTTTCTATACACAGGCGTAGCATTATCTTTCAAATGTATTGACTGCTCATAAACATATGTAACACTTAGCGTATCACCTGGTAAATGAAAAATGTCCGAGTATTTGGCACAGATTTGCTCGATAGACAACTGTTCCTCCTTATTTAAGTATGAACCTACATTAAGTAATGAAAATAATGTACGTATTCTGTCTACACTAACATCTGGCCTATCAAAATGACAAAATTCGTAGTTTTCTAATTTATCGACCTCAAACTCATTCAAACATAGAGTTACCTCCTTGTCCGTGGTATTCAAAAGTCTCACAGGAATCTTACCGTTTTTCGGCCTAGCTACTGCACTAGCCAAAAAATACCTGTTGTAATCTCCCTAGGATAAATTACACAATCATAATTAATACGCGTAGGTATATGTTTGATAATTTCGCATCGCGGTGCGATGGTTATGTTGTAGTTATAAAAATGTAAAGGCAATGTGACTCTACACTCTGCAACTTTTAGTGATAAACTGTTTGATTCATAATCTATGACGCCATGGTATCGTTTTATAAAATCTTGACCCAATATTCCTATCGACTTACATGGTAAATTCCTAAATACGTAAAACTTATGTTTAAAAATAATATTCTTAGATTCTAGAGTCAAATAAACAAATCCTATAGCTTTTAAAGTACCACCAATACCATGGATAGTTAAATCACATGTATGTAACTCTAGCTGAACTATATTTAAAATATCATAATTAATACAAGATAAAGAGGCCCCCGTATCTACTAAAAATTCTAACTGTATATTATTTAAACTTAAATGTACCCAATTAATGCTATCGCAAGTTAAAACTTGATTAGGGACGAAAAAATGTTCCTAAATTCTGTTCCGAAGAAGGATCAATATGATTATTTCCTAAATTAGGTTGATCATGTCGTTGTTCATTTGCAGTAAAATGATTTAAGTTTCTATTAGTGGAATGGTTTGCATAATTGCCACGATTTCCATGAACATACCTGGCATTGTAACTTGACGCTCCACGGCGATGTACCTGAGCACCGCGGCTGCCTCGCCACGTGTTCCTTGGCGCAGCAAAATATTGATTCGCACCATGTGGATGCCTACTACCTCGAAAGTACTTTGAGGAATTTCGACCGCGAAATCCACGATTACCAAAATTATTATTTCGGAAAGGCAATTGATTAAGTGACATTACAGTCTGACGGTCCGAAGTTGAGCTAGTTTCATCTTCGGCTACCCTAATTGCATCGCTTAACGAGGTCAAATTTCGTGCCGAAATGATTGTACCTAACTTTTGACTTCTTAAACCCTCGGAAAAACATCGAATGGCATTCCTTTCGTTGAGAGGACGCAACACCTCGTACGCTTTATCATCACCATTAGCCTGCGAAATAGTCAATTCTACAAATAACTTCTCTATTTCCTGACCAAACTCTGTAACTGACTTTTCACCTTGTCTAGCTTTTTGTAATCTAGACTGTAAAGCAGTATCTGACTTACGAGTAAGTAAATATTTTCGCATATCTTCTAATATATCTAATAGTATAATAAAATAGGCGACTTTAATAATCTAATAGATTATTAAAGTCGCCTTATTACCATCAGACAGCATTGAATCATACAATTCAATCGCAGAAATTAGATCGCTAGTCACCTCTTCGTCACCAGTCATTTTAGGCAATAGGCTTACAGCCGTCTTTAAATTAAACTTTTCACCTGACACTGACATTGTTACAGATTTACTTTCACTACTTTGACTATTACTCATACTAGATTCCGACTCAAATTTCAAAATTTTATCATAACATTTGTTTATACACGAGCACAAAAATAATAACTCTGTTGACACTTCTTTAGTCAAAGTATTATATAATATTTTTAAATGATTCATACAAGCTCTTAGCTTCTGAAATCTTATTTTCAAAATTACTGCCTACCCTTCTTGAAGCTCCTAACTTAGAAATTGAATCCGTACAATGTTTTAATTGCTTATAAATATTTGACAATTTTAATTCTACACTCATAATCTAATTCAATAAGTAGGTATTAGTTTCCTTAACATCCCCTCCATCCGTTCACCCGTTCATTCGTTCGTTCCGTTCGTTCCGTTCATCTCGTTCCCTTCATCCGTTTCGTTTCCTCCATCCTCGTTTCCTTCTTTTTTAGTTTCCTTCTTTTTTCCTTCTTTTCTTTTTCATTATTAGACAAAACAAGTAGGTATATAAATTCACTCGGTTAAGCATTTTTTTTATAAATAACTAGCGGCCCGCCCCGGCTTCGCACGGGTGCAATGCTGATCACTATCACTACATAGTATAAAACAAAGTCGCTTCCCGCTGTCTGTCTGTCTCTATGAATGCTTAGAACTTTAAAAATAAGCAACGGATTTTGATGCGGTTTTTTTTAATAGATAGTGTGATTCAAGAGGAAGGTTTATGTGCATATAATACATGCATAATATAGTAGAGAAACACTGATAATTTTAGAGCCATTATTTCTCTTAAAAAGTATGGGATAAAAAATGGTTGTTGTGGGTTATCCCTAAGAGATAGACATATGCCATCCCGGACTTTTTTGTAGACCTTTTTAAGGTGTATAATACTGTAGTACATTATTTTGATCTATCTCGTAGGGTTAAGCCAGCGTTTGCAATGTAAGCGCAAAAAAATGTGTTTATTTACGACATCACATTAGAAATCCCTAAAATGATCAGTGATTCTCTACTATATTATGCATTATACATATAAACCTTCCTCTTGAATTACTCTATCTATTAAAACAAACCGCATCAAAATCCGTTGCGTAGTTTTAAAGATTTAAGCATACATAGGGACAGACAGCGGGAAGCGACTTTGTTTTATACTATGTAGTGAAGTCGCACGTAGGTATCGATTACGACTTACTTGTTGGTCAATCTTACATGGTTTCTGGTTCCTCGCGCTCTCTATTCTCCCTGCGTCGTCGGTAGCTGACACGGGACAGGACTCGCTCCAAGGCCTCACTCCTCATTTGTTTCTGCATCCAGTTCATGTGGCATCGCTTGTACAGGCAGAAGAATCCGATGAGTACCGCTAACAGCATACAGGCACATATTATGGTCAGAAGAACGTTGTTCGTCTGAAGATGTTCCGCCGTCGCTTTTGCGTCGTTGCTCCCAGCTGCTGATTGCGCAATAATCACTTGTTCTTTGCTTTTCGTCGTTCCCATAGTCTGTTCTTCTGATTTGGTGCTCCAATAAGAGTGAAATTTCGATGTCCCAATAATAGTAGAAAGTCTGAATGAAAATTTGTAGATGTCTTGAACCTTGAGTCTTGGATTTGTTGAAGTCTTGGATCTGGTCTGTGGTGTTTTCTTGAGTCTTGATGTAGGAATTTATTCGAAGCCGCAGTTCCAAAAATTGATGAAGATTGAAGGTTGTTGCAGTAAGTATGGTAGTTAGAGTAGCACGTGGACTGGCAGGGTCGCCATGTGGTGTTCTGGTCGTTGTGGGTTTTGGAGTAATAAATAATACGTGCGTTTGGTTTCAAGGTCCGGTTTATTGTGTCTAAATAGGTAATTAGTTACAACATAGTATTGCCGAAGAAGCACTATAAATAAGGCTGTCTACATACATAAGTGGTTACACACTATAACCTATTGACCGCCACTGTACATACGAGTATACCTATTGACCGCCACTGTACATACGAGTATACCTATTACTTTACTTACCCAACAATCAAACATCAAGCAGGCGCCGACAAAAGTCGATTTAACTCTTCACATTTTTAATCTTATTGCGCTACGAGTATTTAATTGAAATCGGAGCAGAAGTAAAATTAAAGACATGTGAACTCCTAGCTACTATACTACTAGCTATACTCGTATGAATGCTGAAATACCATGAAGCGAATATTTTGTGTCAATTTAGATATGTAAGGTGAAGTGTTAACCCACACCCGGTGTAATCCCTGGCCGCCAACTCTGCTGCAGCTCTGCTGGGGGTAATGTTTACGCTATTGGATGATACCCGACCGACTCCTTTCGATGGAAGGATGCAGAAGGGTTCAACAGCTGCCAGAGGGAAGTTAATTCGTGCAACTTCCAATTTTTTGTATTTTGTCCAAATCATCAAAATTCAAAGAAAATGAGAAACGTTACTCACACCTACTTGTAATAATAAACGATAGTATCTAATGAGAGCGCTTGCGAAGTTTCGAAATGTGCATTAGGTGCAACAGTTTGTGAATGAGACGACGCGACGCGACGCGACGCGACGCGACGGCGGCACAATGAGACAAGCATAGTTAGTAGGATATAGGTATTAGGAAAATATAATCGCTGATTAAGCGTGGATTTGATTTTGGACTTATCAGTGCTTATCAAAGGGGCCGTTCTAGCGGTAGTATAATTAGCAGGCAGCACCGTTGTCCTGCACAGTGCTAGTCCCTCGGCCGCCGAATCATGAATAAGCTTCTTGTGTGGTGCTGTGTTCTAATCAGCGTTGTCGCTGACCAGACGTACGAAGGAAACTTGAAGTAAGTTCTTGTTCTCTTATTCTCTTTATCAACGATTAAAAGTAGATACTTTTCTGTTTTTTATTTTCCATTGCAAAACATCATTTTAAGTATTTTCTAACGCTTCTGAAATTGTCTTAACTATTATTTCGTGTAAACATACCTATATTTCAAGTGTCTAATCATCAAGGTATTTAAAAAATATATTTGATTGCTCTATCGACATCAGAGGTCGTCCCATACCGCATACGTCTAGTATCTGGCTTAATACCAAAGCGAGATTCGTCAGAAAAACACAAAAAACAACACTCTTCTTCTGCCCAATTAGTGTGTTCACGAGCCCATTGTAAACGGGCTCTGCGCTTGCAGGGCTCAGTAGGTGGTACACGTAGCGGTCTTCCTGAACGGAGATTGACTTTATGCAATTTTTATGGTTTGGTCGCTTATTATTAACATCCCTGAAGAGCTATGAAGCTTCGTAACCAGCATCATCGCGGTCATTGTACGATTTCGTTGAGCAGTAATTTGTATGTAACGGTCTTGTCTGCGTGTGTTGATGCGAGCTCGTCCTCTATGGCTGCCAGTAGTGCGGTAACAAACAATGTCGATGCGTATTTTCATCAGTCTAGTAGCTATCTTAAACGTTAATGTTTTATTTTATTTATTTTTTCTGCGTGATGAGCTCACGCCTCAGGCTATATAAAGACTAGCATAGTAAAAAAAAAAACATTTAGATTCTTACTACGTTTCTGTTTTGCTATTTTATTTTAAAATCCCACAAAATAATGACTTGACAGCTAAAATACTAGCTTTGAAATTATATATAAAATGATCAATAGAATTACCATAAAAAAATCTATTAAAATCACGATTATGATTTTAAATGTATGCTTAGTCAATCCCTAGTATCACGTGGGATGACACTGGCAGCTCACTCCACGCTCACTTCACCTAAGTTTTCACGGTGAGATGGTTACAGAATCGCACTGCTGTACCTGCTCGGAGTACGTTATTACTTTTTTTTAATGAGGGGGAATGTACGTCATTATTGTTGTACAGACGCCAGCACATTAAGCTACTACAATTTATTAAATTTATTTATTAGATTTTCAACTTTATCGCTAAGGCATTAGGTTCAAGATTGATTGGGAAAATTTTACAGTTTCGGATAGCTTGTAACTATTTTGTGGGGGTTTAAAATAAAATAGCGGAACAGAAACTTAGGGATAACAATTTTGATTTTTTTTTCCTAGACTAGTCCTTACTGGTTTAATCTAGGAAAAAAAGACTAGTCCTCATGGACTAGTCTTTTTTTCCTAGATTAAACCCCCACAAAATAGTAATGTTTTGACAATTAAAATACTAGCTTTGAAATTATATAAACGATCAATAGAATTAGCATAACACATATTATTAAAATCTCGATTATGATTGTAAACGTATGATTGATCCCTAGTATCAGGTGGTACGACACTAACAGCTCACTCCACGCTCACTTCACCTAAGTTGTCACTGTGAGATGGTTATAGAATCGTACTGCTGTTTTTTCTTTGTGGTCAATTCAGTAGCTAACCTAATTTAATATACGTGTAGTATAATGCCAAAAGACAAAAAGTTTTTATTTGTTTGAAGATTTGATGACGCCGCCTGAAATAAAAGAAACTACCCAAGCCGTCATTGACAACCTATTGCTCGATAAATCCAGAAATAAATATAACAACAAATATGAAGATTTTGTGCAAGAACAATGCGCCTTCTTTTTCTGAAAAGGTTTTACTGTATTTTATTATACTCGTAGGTACAGTATAAAGCATTATGTAACACTCGGAAGAATGTGCGGTTCCCAAATCGCGTCTGTTAAGGCCCTCCGCTGATCCGGGGGACTCAAACAGAACCCTCGTTGGTAATCGACCACTTTCTCCCCTCGGTGAACAATGTACTATTAAATGTTAATAGAGAAACTGTTTGTTTTCAGATCCCACCCGAGGGATACTTCGCGCGTTACGACATGGCGAGCGGATACCTCTACCAGTGCGCCACCTGAAGTAACTTCGGCACCTCCAACTAATAGCACAACTTGGGCACCACCAACGAACGCGACCACATGGACACCCCCTATCAATGGCACGACTTGGGCACCACCAACGAATTGGACCACATGGGCACCCCCAACCAATGGTACAACTCGGGCACCACCAACGAACTGGACCACATGGGCACCCTCTATCAATGCCACAACTTGGGCCCCACCAACGAACTGGACCACATGGGCACCCCCAACCAATGGTACAACTCGGGCACCACCAACGAACTGGACCACATGGGCACCCCCTATCAATGCCACAACTTGGGCCCCACCAACGAATGGGACTACATTGGCACCCCCTACCAATGGCTCATCTTGGGCACCACCAACGAATGGGACTACATGGGCACCCACAACAAATGGTACAACTTGGGCACCACCAACGAATGGGACCACATGGGCACCCATTACAATTACGTGGGCACCACCAATTAATGTAACCACATGGCGTCCCCCGACAAATGGTACAACTTGGACACCACCGACGAATTGGAGCACATGGGCACCTCCTACCAATGGCACAACTTGGGTGCCACCAACGAATGGGACTACATGGTCACCCGCAACAAATGGTACAACTGGGGCACCACCAACGAACGCGACCACATGGACACCCCCTATCAATGGCACGACTTGGGCACCACCAACGAACTGGACCACATGGGCACCCCCAACCAATGGTACAACTCGGGCACCACCAACGAACTGGACCACATGGGCACCCTCTATCAATGCCACAACTTGGGCCCCACCAACGAACTGGACCACATGGGCACCCCCAACTAATGGTACAACTCGGGCACCACCAACGAACTGGACCACATGGGCACCCCCTATCAATGCCACAACTTGGGCCCCACCAACGAATGGGACTACATTGGCACCCCCTACCAATGGCTCATCTTGGGCACCACCAACGAATGGGACTACATGGGCACCCACAACAAATGGTACAACTTGGGCACCACCAACGAATGGGACCACATGGGCACCCATTACAATTACGTGGGCACCACCAATTAATGTAACCACATGGCGTCCCCCGACAAATGGTACAACTTGGACACCACCGACGAATTGGAGCACATGGGCACCTCCTACCAATGGCACAACTTGGGTGCCACCAACGAATGGGACTACATGGTCACCCGCAACAAATGGTACAACTGGGGCACCACCAACGAACGCGACCACATGGACACCCCCTATCAATGGCACGACTTGGGCACCACCAACGAACTGGACCACATGGGCACCCCCAACAAATGGTACAACTTGGGCACCACCAACGAACTGGACCACATGGGCACCCCCAACAAATGGTACAACTTGGGCACCACCAACGAACTGGACCACATGGGCACCCCCAACAAATGGTACAACTGGGGCACCACCAACGAACTGGACCACATGGGCACCCCCTATCAATGCCACAACTTGGGCCCCACCAACGAATGGGACTACATTGGCACACCCTACCATTGGCTCATCTTGGGCACCACCTGTGAATGGGACTACATGGGCACCCACAACAAATGGTACAACTTGGGCACCACCAACGAATGGGACCACATGGGCACCCATTACAATTACTTGGGTACCACCAATTAATGTAACCACATGGCGTCCCCCGACAAATGGTACAACTTGGACACCACCGACGAATTGGAGCACATGGGCACCTCCTACCAATGGCACAACTTGGGTGCCACCAACGAATGGGACTACATGGCCACACCCAACAAATGGTACAACTCGGGCACCACCAACGAACTGGACCACGTGGGCGCCCCCTACCAATGGCACAACTTGGACACTACCATCGAACGGGACCACATGGGCAATTCCTACAAATGGAACTACCTACTACTAAAATGACTGTACTACGAAATGTTAAATTTTATCAGTAGGACTGACCACCACGCGTCAGTACACAATTCAGTGTGCCTATTGTAGTTCAGGGACAGTATTGTCAGTAACAGTGTATCTATTTCGGTCATAGGTCCCTTTTTAGGTTTAGGCCACTGTACAGTATACCACACACGATACCACAGCGAACATTGGTTGGATAGCAGCTCAAGCTGCGCCCTGATTGCGTACCAGTGTACCACACTATCTAGCACAATCTGAATCATTTTTAAGGATATTGCTAATACGCAATGTATTAGCAATATCATATTCATATTTTCGAAAAATTTGTATGCTCAACAACTTAAATAACGCAATGAATGTTGTTGAACTGTCAAAATGAAATGTGTCATAACCTTAACTGATTCGTTGAATTGTGAATCTGTTTATGATTTGAAATATTATAAATAATATATATATGCATACCTATATGATTTTTTTTTCTTGTAATTGATTTCATTTCTGTTATTTCTCTTTTTCATTTTAATTCAAAGTCAAAGTGAATGCATTTATTTCAAATAGGCACATAAAAGCCACTTTTGCACGGGAACAGTATTGTCTGTTACCTACGTTTAGATGTGTCACTAATCTGCAATACCCTAATAACAATATCTATCACCAAGAAATATATTAGTCATCATATTCATCAAAACTGTCTCTAAGTATAAATAATAGGATTAATGTTTCCTGCTTTTTAAACTATTGAAACGGGAAAGGAATAATACTCTTCACACTTGACGATTGATCACACTTATTTATTGACAATTACGTATTTTTACACAGTGATAATAACATATTTTTACACAGTTGGGCAGAGTTTCGACTTATCTCATGTACGGCAGCAAAATGCACCCGCAAAATGAGCGATGCATCGGATGTGACGTCACTAATGGTCCCTGGCTGGCTTGGCTGACAATTTCAGCTCCAAATTGTCGTAAAGAGGCATTGGCTTGGCGTTGGCTTAGAGTTGGCTTGGCTTGCTTCGGGAAGTACCTGTGTCGCATAAACAGGGGCGACGGACTTGGGGACGTCCGTCGCCCCCCACACATCAGGACCCGAGGCGGCGGCGCGTAGTGTTCCACGCGCGCCCCTCTTAGACGTCGCGGGGGGAGTTTAACACCTCACTCCCCCCCCCGACACGAGGAGGCCCGCAGGTAAAGCGGGCCAGCACCAGCCGTGGGTTGCGGAAGTATCGTTTGTTCCTGCGACCCCCGGCGTAGGTGAGAGAGGGAACACCGGGGTGGTTTTTAGTCAGTAAGAGTCTGACAGACCCCGCCGCCCGGCCCAGGGCGGCGGACATCCATGAGGATTTTCCACCCCGAAAAAAAAAAAATTGGCTTGACTAGGGTTGGAGTTGGCTTGGCGTTGGCTAGGGTTGGAGTTGGCTTGGCGTTGGCTAGGCTTGGCGTAGGCTGATCACATGACGTGGCGTTACACTATGTATAAATATTTGTAAGGTCCGGAAGTAACTGGCACCTTACACTTGTACAATAAGTTATAGTTCGCTCACTTGCAGTAGTTAGAGTTAGTTTAGGTGAATTGACGGAAACCACGGATTTTAGTAACACTCAAAACTTTATTAAGTAGCCCAATTTACAAGTAAAGATTGGATGCTAATCCGCAGTGCTCGCGATAGTAGTAATTGGTCAACTAACTTAAAAATATGTGTAACGCTGTTATAAGTCAAGAAAGTAAGTAGGTTGCTGCGTATGCAGTTTAATAAATTGTACGTGTACCGTACAATAATACTATTAGACACGCTTCAATCGACATGTGGCTTGCCGAAATCAACGCAGCTGTACGTGTATTTCCCACAATGAAGCTGACTCATTCATCCTCATTTCTCTTTCCTACTCCTTCATCCAACGCTGATCATCATCTATATATATAACCAAGTCATTGAGATTATCCCAATGAGCCCAAACACGATCAATCAATCAATCAACTCAGCCTATCGCAGTCCACTGCTGGACATAGGCCTCTTCCAGACTGCGCCACAACACCCTGTCCTCCGCCTTCCGCATCCAGTCTACCCCAGCCACCTTCTTTAGGTCGTCCGTCCATCTAGCCATCTAGCTGGGGGGCAAACACGATAGCTTTGCTGTAAGTTGGTGATGGAGTTGGGTACCCTGAAAATTCCAGGTGATGTTGCAGTAACAGTTCAGGGTTACCTACTACTTTCTTCTAATATCACTGAAGTAACAGAATACCAAATTTCGATTCGGTCAGACCTGTGAAAGATGCTCAGGCCATTCATCAACTATAAAACAGCTGATAATCTTCAAACGGCTGAACAGATTTTCTTGAATCATAGCTAAGAACACTCTCGATGAAGTCATATTTCAAACAAAAAAAAAAAAACGCGCTTCACCCGTTTGGGAGCTACGATACCACTGAAAGACAGACATAGCCGTTAAACTTATAATAGGTCTTTGCTTATGAAATTGCCGTATTGTATGAAAAAAATTAAACGAACTTTTTTCATGTATTTTTTATTTGTATTAATCGAAGTAATCACCCATGCAATCAATGCATCTTTGCCAACGCAGTGGCAGTTTATTGATGCCCTTCTTAAAGAAATCAGCTGGACGGGAGCCAACAAATTCTTCAAAGGCATTTTGTACTGCCTCTCGGGTATTGAATTTTTTTCCCGCCAAGAAGTTATCCAAATTCTGGAAAAAGTAGTAGTCTGTAGGCGCAAGGTCTGGTGAGTAGGGCGGATGACGGAGAGCTTCCAACCCCAGCTCTTGCAACTTGGAGACCGTCTGCTGTGAAGTATGAGGTGGCGCGTTGTCGTGCAGGAGCAGCAGAGACGAGCGATTGTCCAATGCTGGTTGGAGATGTGCCAGCTTCTCCATCATTGTGTTAAGTTCTTCACAGTACACATCTGCAGTAATGCTCACCCCATTTGGTAAGAAGCTGTGATGAATCACACCGGCGCTAGACCACCAAACAGTGACCATCACTTTTCTAGGGGTAAGTTTTCGTTTAGGGCATTGTTTAGATGCTGAACCAGGATCCAACCAACTTGGGGTGCGTGCAGAAGACCTCCACGTGAGCTCGGCGGCTGCTGGTCCCCTGCGGATACGTCCGGGGGGAAGAGCAGTCGCTGGGCCTGGTGCACCCTGGGTCACGGACAATAATCTCTTCGCGGGGGGTAGGGTAGAGGAGTATTATTGTCCGGAGCTAACTTCTGCAGGAGGGGTCGCTCCTGATCCGTCGACGTAGTCGATCGGGCGAGGACGCGACCACACCCGCTTGGGTGCAGGCGCATCTAAGCGGGGTTCGTACGTTTGTCTCCTCATTCATTGAGGAGCAAACATTTCGACGGGTCCGCTGAGTCGGGATGGCCGGACAGCGGACGGAGGCATGCCTCAATGCCGCCGTCGGGGGGCTTGGCTTAACCGCCCGGCCCCAGAGGAAGGATACCTCTAAGATAAAAAACCACCCAATCCCAAGTTTCGGGAGCGCGGCGAGGGGATGAATGGCCGTAGGGGGTACGGTCGTTAGCGCTCCCACCTGCTGGTACCTGCCGCCCCCAGCAGTATGTAGGCTTGCCCGGGTACTTAAGCCTCTGCCCGGGTCGACGTGTATTTGCTTTACACTCGTGGGAATTACATGGATTCTTATAACCAAAAAACCCAAAACCCAAACCCATCCGACGAACCTCTGCCGTCGCAAGAACAGGAGCTCCGGGTTAGCCTGGAGCGCCTGGGTGACGCAGGAGGAAAGCCGCTTGCCGTCGTGGACGGCAACAAGAGCCGAGGAGGCTCAGGTCCTGGTGAGGACCACATGTCCGACCAGGACACGCGCGGGCGCAACTCCAAATTTTGGAGGAAGCGCCCGCGCAGCGAGGATTTGGGGTCGATGGGGCTCTCCTCTAGCGAGGAAGACCTGTCGGCCGCCAAAATAGGTACCGCGCAGAGGGGGCGAGGTCGTGTGGTGGGGGGCGGAGCTTCCGCTCGGCTACCTTCCCGCGACTCTCGTGGTCGCTTTTTGCGGCCCGCTACGCCGGCACCAGTGCGCCTGGAGAGCGCAGATAGTGATGGGACCCAGGGGGACCCAAGCGAGGACTCCGCAGCGTCCCCGCTGATGTTGCAAAGCAACAAGGCGGAGGCGAACGCAGCGAAGCGGGCGCAGCGGAAGGCGGTGGCGGCTGACGAGGTCAGCGAGATGGCCCGGCTAGCCCGAGAGCGACGCTCTGCTCAGGCGGCTGCCGGGGAGAGCTTGTCGGCGGTGGCGCTCAGTCGCCAAGTTTTGGACGGCGTGGACGTCGTCCTGAAGGTTGCCACTAAATCTGGCAGCCTGAAGGGCACGTTCACGCGCGCCCTCAAGGAGGCGGCTAGCGACATAAAGGAGGCAGTTGGAGTCCTCCTTAGCCGCACAAGCTCGGAGGAAACGGCGAGGCTGTGGGAAGAGAACGCCCGTCTCCAAGCCAAGCTGGAGAACCTCGAGCGGGAATTTGCCGCGCAGAGGGCGGAATGGCAGCAGAGGCGTCCTGCGGCCACCGTTTTCGCTCCTGTCGCGGCCCCGGCACCGTCGGCCCCGTCGGCCCCGCCACCGTTGGTCCCGCCACGTTCGGCCGCGACGTCAGTCCCTACCCCCACAGCTGCGGATGCGGAGATCGAGAAGATCGTTCGCATCTGCATGCTGCAGTGTGGGGGTATGATGAATGCCCGTCTGCAGGGCCTGGAGTCGAGGCTCCTCCCGGCAGAGACTCTCCGGCCGCCGCTTGCCGCGGATAGCCGGAGGAAGGAGGAGTCCGCTAAGCCGGGCCCGGCGGCCGCAGCTGGGAAGCCCAAGGGGGCCAAAAAGGCGGCTAAGGGGGCCAAAAAGCCCCTGGAGGCGCCTGGGAAGCCCGCTGGCGGTACATCCGTGCCCCCGGCTGCGACTGCGACCCCAACTGCGACCGTTCCTGCCGAGGGAGTGTGGACGACGGTCGGCAAGCAGGGCCGCAAGAAGAAGGCGGTGGCGCCGGCAACCGCTCCGCCCGCACCCGCACCCAAGAGGACCCAGAAGCCGCCTAAAGTGCGTGCCCCACGCTCCGCGGCTGTAGTGATTACGCTGCAGCCCGGAGCCATCGAAAGGGGCCTGTCGTACAAGGCGGTTTTGATGGAGGCCAAATCGAAGGTCGCGTTCCCCGACCTCGGTATACCGTCCGGCCTCAAAATGAGGCCGGCGATGACGGGGGCGCGACTGCTCGAGGTGTCGGGTGCCTCCAGCGGTGAAAAGGCGGACATCCTGGCCGCCAAGCTGAGGGAGGTCCTCAACCCGGAGGACGTTCGGGTTTCCAGGCCTATGAAGACCGCAGAGCTGCGTGTCAGTGGCCTGGACGACTCGACGACCCCGGCTGAGGTCGTGGCGGCCATCGCGAAAAGCGGTGGATGTCCGCCTGATGATGTGCGGACGGGCGAGATTCGCGTCGACGCTTCCGGGCTCGGCACGATCTGGGTGCGGTGCCCGGTGGCGGCGGCGAATAAAATCGCCGACGCTGGGCGTCTGTTGGTGGGATGGGTTGCAGCGAGGGTTAAGTTGCTGCAACCCAGGGCCACACGGTGTTACCGGTGCCTGGACATTGGGCATGTCCGGGCACGGTGCACCGCCGAAGTAGACCGCAGCGAGCTGTGTTATCGCTGCGGTGTGGCCGGCCACAAGGCGGCCCAGTGCTCCGCGGCGCCGAACTGCAGCCTCTGTACAGCTGCAGGGAGGCCCGCTGGGCACAGAGCGGACGGAAAGGCCTGTGGCGCACCCGCCCAGAAAGGGAAGAGAAGAGGTGCCAAGGCTGCCGGGGGCTCTTTACCCCCCCCTCAGCCTGGCTCCTCTTCGGCCGACTCCCGGCCTAGGAATGGTGCGGAGGGAATGGATTGCGCATAATGGCGCTCTACCATTTCCTCCAGGGCAATATCAACCACTCTGCTAGAGCTCAGGATCTCTTGCTCCAGAGCATGGCAGAGTGGTCGATTCACGTGGCTGTGGTCGCCGAACCGTATTTTGTCCCCCCCAGGGATAACTGGGTGGGTGACTTGGACGGTTTGGTGGCCATCATTGGCGGGGCTCTTGCCAACCCGTCCCGAGGACACGGCTGGGTAGCCGCCCTCGCGGACGGCATTGGCACGGTTGGGGCGTATTTTTCGCCCAACAAGAGTCTCGCCGACTTCGAGAGGTTCCTTGTCGAGTTGGGTGCCGTCGTGGGCCGACTCCACCCTCACCCTGTGCTGTTGCTGGGTGATCTCAACGCCAAGTCTGCGGCGTGGGGATCCCCTGTGACCGATGCTAGGGGCGAGGTGCTGGAGGAATGGGCGGTCGCGACTGGCTTGACCGTCCTAAATCGGGGCTCGGTGCACACGTGCGTGCGGCAGCGGGGCGGGTCTATAGTGGACGTCTCGTTTGCTAGCCCCGCTGTCGCGAGCCGTGTCCGCGACTGGCGTGTCGCCGTGGAGGTGGAGACGTTGTCGGATCATCGCTACATCCGTTTCGACGTCTCCGCCCAGACCACTGGCGGCCGCGGTTCGCCAGTCCCGCGAACGGACGGTCCGCGCTGGGCGCGTAAGCGCATCGACAGGGAGCTTCTCGAGGAAGCTGCTATTGTCCAGGCCTGGGTCCGGGAGTCGGCAACGAATGGACCCGTCGACGTCGAGCAGGAGGCGCTGTGGTTCCGCGGGGCGATGACGCAAATCAGCGACGCGTCCATGCCCCGGGTCCACACACAGACAGGAAGGCGCCAGGTGTACTGGTGGACCGCCGAGATCGCGCAGCTGCGCGTCGCGTGCGTGGCGGTCAGGCGCCAGTACACCCGATACCGGAGGAGACGTCGTCGGGTCCCTGACGAAGAAGCCGCGCTGTATGAGGTGTACCGCGCGGCGAAGGAGACTCTGTGGCTGGCCATCGGCGAGGCGAAGACGTGAGGCAGGGAAGAGATATTGGAGACTCTGGACGGAGATCCGTGGGGGCGCCCGTATCGAGCGGTTCGAGGCAAGCTTCGAGCCGCGGCGCCTCCACTCACGGAGAGTCTCCAACCCGAGCTGCTGGAGGAGGTGGTCGCAGCCCTCTTCCCGGCCAGAGCGGAACATACTCCGCCGCCGATGGCTTTGCCCACAGCCACGGAGTCTACGGAGGAGAACGCCATCAGCGTCCCAGAGGTGACACAGGCAGAGATGGGGGCAGCCGTGATGCGGCTCCGGGCCAAGAACGTGGCTCCGGGGCCCGACGGGATCCACGGCTGCGTGTTGGCCCTCGCTCTGAAGGAGCTTGAGCCCCAACTGAGAGGACTCTACACAGCGTGCCTGGAGCAGGGCCAGTTTCCCACTTTGTGGAAATCTGGTCGTCTGGTCCTGCTCAGGAAGGCGGGGCGCCCTGCGGATTCGGCGTCCGCGTACCGGCCCATAGTGCTGCTAGACGAGGTGGGCAAGCTGTTCGAGAGGATTATCGCAGCCCGCCTCGTCGGCCACTTGTGCAGAGAGGGGCCGGACCTGGACGAAAGCCAGTTCGGCTTCCGGCATGGGCGCTCCACCATACACGCTGTGTCGCGGGTGAGAGTCCTGGCGGAGGAAGCGGTGTCCCGGGGTGGGGTGATGTTGGCGGTGTCCTTGGACATTTCCAACGCCTTCAACACCCTGCCCTGGAGTTGTATTCGGGAGGCACTGCGGTATCACCGGGTGCCTCCCTACCTCCGCCGCATAGTTGGGGCTTATCTGTCCGAGAGGTGTGTCACCTACGTGGGACGTGATGGCGGAAACCAGCGCCGCATGTCGTGCGGTGTTCCACAGGGCTCGGTCCTGGGCCCGCTCCTGTGGAACATCGGGTACGACTGGGTGCTGAGGGGCGAGCTCCAACCGGGCGTGGACCTAACGTGTTATGCCGATGACACGCTGGTCACTGCCCGGGGGAGCTCGCACAGGGAGGCAGCGTTGCTGGCGACGGCTGCGGTCTCACAGGTGGTGGGCCGCATACGTCGCCTAGGCCTGGAGGTGGCCCTCAACAAGTCGGAGGCCATGGTGTTTCATGGTCCCCGGCGGGCGCCGCCGCCCGGCTCACACATCGTGGTCGGGGGGGCTCGGATCGCTGTCGAGTCCACCATGAAGTATTTAGGATTGGTGCTCGACAGCCGGTGGAATTTCGAGCCCCACTTCCGGCGGCTGGCGCCCAAGTTGTTGGGCGCTGCGGGGGCGCTATCAACGCTGCTTCCCAATCTGGGGGGCCCGAGCGCCGCCTGTAGGCGGCTCTACGTGGGGATCGTGCGATCCATGGCCCTGTACGGGGCCCCGGTGTGGGCTTCGGACCTGACGGCCGGAAGCATCGCAGTTTTGCGAAAACCGCAAAGAGCGATGGCCGTCAGAGTCATCAGGGGGTATCGCACGATCTCCTACGAGGCGGCTTGTGCACTGGCCGGATCCCCGCCCTGGGACCTCGAGGCGAAAGTACTCGCGTCACTGTATCGGTGGCGCGAGGAAATGAGGGCGCGGGGCGAGCGACCGATGCAGCGACACTGGGAGCTGCGTCGGTCTCAGCTCCGCGAGGTCCTGGTGGCGGAATGGCGGGACAGGCTTTTACGCCCTACCGCCGGCCTCGCTATTGTCGGGGCGATCCGACCAGTGCTCGACGAATGGCTCGGGAGGAGGCACGGCTCCCTGTCGTTTCGGGCGACGCAGGTGCTCTCGGGGCATGGTTGCTTCGGGAAGTACCTGTGTCGCATAAACAGGGAGCCGGACGCTCGGTGTCACCACTGCGTCGACTGTCGGGAGGACACGGCGTGGCATACGCTGGCAGAGTGTGCCGCTTGGGAGGAGCCGCGCCGTGCCCTCATCTCAGGAGTAGGCAGTGACCTGTCGCTGCCGGCCGTGGTCGAGTCTATGATCGGCAGCGAGGAGTCCTGGGACGCGGTGGTTTCCTTCTGCGAAACAGTCGTCTCGCAGAAGGAGGCTGCGGAAAGGGAGAGGGAGATCTCGTCCCCTCACCCGGTCCGCAGCAGGCGCACCGGGCGTCGGCGGAGGGCGGACAACGCCCTCTTCCAGCCCCCCTAAATGGGTCCAGGGGCGACGGACTTGGGGACGTCCGTCGCCCCCCACACGTCAGGACCCGAGGCGGCGGCGCGTAGTGGTCCACGCGCGCCCCTCTTAGACGTCGCGGGGGGAGTTTAACACCTCACTCCCCCCCTGACACGAGGAGAGGCCCGCTGGAGCGGGCCAGCACCAGCCGGGGGTTGCGGAAGTATCGTTCGTTCCCGCGACCCCCGGTGTAGGTGAGAGAGGGAACACCGGGGTGGTTTTTAGTCAGTAAGAGTCTGACAGACCCCGCCGCCCGCCCCAGGGCGGCGGACATCCATGAGGATTTTCCACCCCGAAACAAAAAAAAAAAAAAAAAAAAAAAAAAGGATCCAACCAACTTCCCGGCCTGGGACCTCGAGGCGAAAGTACTCGCGTCACTGTATCGGTGGCGCGAGGAAGCGAGGGCGCGGGGCGAGCGACCGATGCAGCGACACTTGGAGCTGCGTCGGTCTCAACTCCGCGAGGTCCTGGTGGCGGAATGGCGGGACAGGCTTTTGGGCCCTACCGCCGGCCTCGTCACCATCGAGGCGGTCCGGCCGGTGCTCGAGCGCTGGCTCGGGAGGAGGCACGGCTCCCTGTCGTTTCGGGCGACGCAGGTGCTCTCTGGGCATGGTTGCTTCAGGAAGTACCTGTGTCGCATAAACAGGGAGCCGGACGCCCGGTGTCACCACTGCGTCGACTGCCGGGAGGACACGGCGTGGCATACGCTGGCAGAGTGTGCCGCTTGGGAGGAGCCGCGCCGTGCCCTCATCTCAGGAGTAGGCGAAGACCTGTCGCTGCCGGCCGTAGTCGAGTCTATGGTCGACAGCGAAGAGTCCTGGGACGCGGTGGTTTCCTTCTGCGAAACAGTCGTCTCGCAGAAGGAGGCTGCGGAAAGGGAGAGGGAGATCTCGTCCCCTCACCCGGCCCGCAGCAGGCGCACCGGGCGTCGGCGGAGGGCGGACAACGCCCTCTTCCAGCCCCCCTAAATGGGTCCAGGGGCGACGGACTTGGGGACGTCCTTCGCCCCCCACACATCAGGACCCGAGGCGGCGGCGCGTAGTGTTCCACGCGTGCCCCTCTTAGACGTCGCGGGGGGAGTTTAACACCTCACTCCCTCCCCCCGACACCCGACGAGCGGAGGCCCGCACGAGCGGGCCAGCACCAGCCGGGGGTGGCGGAAGTATCGTTCGTTCCCGCGACCCCCGGCGTAGGTGAGAGGGGGAACACCGGGGTGGTTTTTAGTCAGTAAGAGTCTGACAGACACCGCCGCCCGCCCCAGGGCGGCGGACACCCATGAGGATTTTCCACCCCAAAACAAAAAAAAAAAAAAAAATGATCCAACCAACTTTCTGAGCGCTTGCGGTTATCAAACAGAATCCATTTTTCATCGCAGGTAACAATGCGGTTCAAAATTCCTTCGTTTGTGTGTCTGTTGAGCAGTGCAAGGCACGTCTCGATGCGTACTTCGCGCTGGCGATCATTGAGTTCGTGGGGCACCCATTTGTCAAGCTTTTTTACCTTGCCAATTTGAAGCAAATGGACCAATATTGTTTTGACGCTAACGTCGAAAGCTGCTGCTAATTCAGCCGTAGATTGTGTATCATCAGCTTCCACAATCGCCTTTAATTCGTCACTGTCGACCAAAGTCTTCGGACGACCGCGAGGTTCATTTTTCAGGTCGAAATTTCTAGAACGGAAGCGAGCTAACCAATAACAGGTGGTGCGTTGGTTTGTAGTGTTAGCTCCGTAAACGTCGTTGATGTTGCGTGCCGCTTGTGCCGCGTTGCTGCCACGACGGTACTCATATTCCATAATTACTTGAATTTTTAACGTATCCATGATGACGAAAAAGATTGAAATGCGATGAAAATGTAACACTAATCAATAAACAAATGACTACGTTTGGAAACAAAATTCCATGTTTTTTAAATAAAATTAATTTGAAATTAGAATTCTTAGCCAAACAAAAATATTTTGATTTGAAATGGCCAGAACTGCAGAACGGCAATTTCATAGGTAAAGACCTAATATGTAGCACCCCTCTGTTTTCGACACAGAACAGATAAAGAAGGTTAGAAAGGAAATAGTTCCTGATTTGTATCAGAACGCGCGTCGCCGTTGTCTCCCACTCTTTAACTTCACTACATGCAAGAGACCAATGCCTAAGCGGATTACGCACACAAATAAACAACACGCACTTAGATCGTAAAGCTATTGGTTGTCACACTAATGCAATCACTGCGTTTGACGTACGTCATGCACGCATAAAAGCACGCTAGGGTGGGCGACTAAAAGGTCGATAGTTGATATCGATAAAATTAATGTAATCTTGCTTTTTATTTTATACGTATTGTTGACTATGTGGACTTCTGTAATGCATGTTGTGAACTTGTATTCATGCGAATATAGAAACAAATAAATAAAAGTGGATCAAATAAAAAATACATAACTGAATTTTAAAACCAATTTTATTACTTATTAACATTAGGATTTAAAATGGAATATTTACCATGTTTATTAGAAAAAGTCGGTTGCCTTTCAACCTTACATTTCCGGTACTTATCACCAGTTCAAAAAGAAAAAAAATATTGTCCCTGAAATAATACGTATTTATTAAGTAGCATACGCTTGCTCTCCTTTAAATTGGAGTTTTTCAAAATGAAATGCAATCTAACAGTAATATACTTTTCTATAATAGCCTTAGTTAGGTCGGTCACATGGCTCGCACTAGGATATAAGCCAACCTGATGATGACTTATGCTGTTAAATAAATCAGTCCCAACGAAGCTGCGCATAATCTTTACTGTTAACATATGCTTGTTAATATTTCGGAGGTTTTCGGTGTACTTTTTTATAACTGCTTCAGATGTTTTGCAGATTAGTAGCAGTTCTTTCGAAGGGTACAAGAGACCTCCTTTATCTTTTGCAACTATAAATTTATGGTCGGAATTTATTTCACTTGATAATAAAGCTCCCACACAAATGTCACAATCAATTTTTTTCATTAAAATGTGTGCTATATATCCCGCAATGTGACTTATAATTTGTTGGCTAAAATCAGAAATATTTTGGAAAAATAAAATTATGTCTTCATCATCATTATTTTCGGAAACCATATCAATACCGTCTTCTATTAATCCATTATTAGTTGTTTTATTGATGCGTTCTATAGGCGACGATGCGCAATTCAGGATAGAAATATGTTCCAGAGCCAAGCAATTTCCACTTTCGAGAGCCTTTATCTCGATATGTACAAGTAATTTCTTATATGCTGCCTTAAACTGGCGCGCCGTAGGGTTATTGTTGGCTCCGCCATGTGACCTTATATTGCCAAAAAGCATCTCGAGGTGGTCTTGGCTAATTTTATACATTGGCATATAAACAAGTACTTGAGTACGTATTATATGATTATAAATATGTTTTACTGCTGCGGCGCAACCAATGAACCCAATAAAGCCTGTTTTTCGCGGGCTTTGTATGAACAGCCTATCGTCTAGACATTTTAGTCGTGATAGGTAGTCGACTGCTGTGTCTAGGAATCCTAAAAGTTCCATTGAGTTAATTTCCGTAAGCGCTTTCTTAAATTTAAATTGAAAAGTGCTTCGGGAATTGAATACGTCAAACATATTATTAATTATCCTCAAAAATTGCGATGTTGCTTTACTGTTTTTAAATTCAGGTAGTTTCAGTTCATTGCAACAAAAGTCTATAGCATCCGCTACACTAAGGCTGAATAGCTGTGTTGCGAGCTTTACCTTCATTTTTTAATTTAGAAAATGTATGTGATGGTAACGTAACTTGTTAGCTAAATGAAAATTTTCTGTTTCCTGAAGCTTATTTAGTTCTTCCAAAAAAATCCACTGTATTTTATTGCCATCTGGATCTATAAAAGTTTTATAGCTTTGAAAAGCGTTCCGCAATAGTTTGATCATGTGAGATGGATCCAATATTACCAAAATTGGGTCTTTAGTTACAGGATGGTTAAAAGTAATTCTTCGATCTTCTATAGAACAACCCAAACATTTCACCATTGCTATATTAGCAGCGCATCCATCGAAAGTCAACGATATAATTCTTATACCAGTTTCTTGGATAAGTTCTAGACATTGTAAAATTAAGTCAGACCGCTGACTTCCTGTTATACCGTCCACAAGGAAATAACCAACGGGAACTTTGAAGTTACAGTTTATGCTTGTAACTAAAAAAACTAGAGCCTCTTTAGCTTCTAGTACATGATCTCCTTCAACGCCAGTACCGATATCAACGTGTCCCACTAATTTTTCACCGTCATATTCTATACGTCGGCGTATAGCCATTTCGTCAATAGCTAACCCCGCAATTATGGTGTAATTTGTATTTTTAGCTTTTTGTTTCAACGCTTCGAAGGATTCTTTAGTAAAACCTGGGTCTCCTCCGATTTTTTCGTACCACTTTCTAAGTGTACGCCTTTCTGGTAAACAGGTATCGAAAGTTCTACGTATGGAATCGTAGGCCTTCGGTGAATAATAATGTAATGTCAACGCAAAGGTACGAAGCGCTGGGCTATATTTTTGTTTGCATTTTCCTCCAGACTTTTTTGTAACCATGCGTCGTGTCAGTTCTTGAGCCTGTTGATAAAAAAAGTAGGAACGCTTTTTAATATTGAAAGAAAGAAAGAAAACGATCGACAAAGGCATACAAAATACGAACACGGCTAGTGTAAGAGTCTGTAATACCTGTAAATTAATATTTTTCAGAATATTCGTGTCTTCATCTTTCAAACAAAACTTTTCTTGGAAATTAACTAAAATGTCTTCAATTTTATTAATTTTGCGTTTTAATCTTCTATTTTGGGCTTGTATTCTTTTTATTTGTAATCTCTGCTTCTTAATGATATGTTCCTTAGTGTTATAATGTTTTGTAGTTTTCTTTTTCTAGGTGAAGTTGCATTTGAAGGCGATAATAACTGTTGCTGTAAATAAAAAAATAGTATAAATTATTTTGTAACTGTGTTAGTACATTCAATATTAAAATGATTATTTAGGTAGGGTTTTTTGCGAATTATGTGATTTACTAGCTTTTTTTTGACAACTTTGTACGCGCATCCCGTTTTTTCCCGTTTCCTTTGGAATTTCGGGAAATCCTTTCTTAGCGGATGAATAAAACAACAAAATATCATTAAAATCAATGCAGCCGTTTTCGAGTTATCTATAACTTCGTGGTTTTATGGACTTATCTCTTCGTGGTGTAGATGGAGTTGGTTTGTAGTCATCCACAGTCGGCTGTAATAAAAAAACAACGTGACTATTTTACACTTGCTATTAATGTATCTAATCAAGAAAAATAATGCAAAACTTTATTACCGTGTTTTGACATGTTTTTTCTTCTACGTTAGATGCACCCTGAGTTATGTCGGGGGTAGATGCAGTTTTTGTTACGGTATTACTGGTACGTGGTAGTGATGACTGTAAAAAAATTGTTTATTAGCAGTCATCAAAGAAGTATAAAAAACGTAATAAAAAAGGCATAATTTTCAATTTCCTTATTTTCAACCATAAGTGTTATAAAAATCAGACAGCATTGAATCATACAATTCAATCGCAGAAATTAGATCGCTAGTCACCTCTTCGTCACCAGTCATTTTAGGCAATAGGCTTACAGCCGTCTTTAAATTAAACTTTTCACCTGACACTGACATTGTTACAGATTTACTTTCACTACTTTGACTATTACTCATACTAGATTCCGACTCAAATTTCAAAATTTTATCATAACATTTGTTTATACACGAGCTCAAAAATAATAACTCTGTTGACACTTCTTTAGGCAAAGTACTTATAATATTTTTAAATGATTCATACAAGCTCTTAGCTTCTGAAATCTTATTTTCAAAATTACTGCCTACCCTTCTTGAAGGTCCTAACTTAGAAATTGAATCCGTACAATGTTTTAATTGCTTATAAATATTTGACAATTTTAATTCTACACTCATAATCTAATTCAATAAGTAGGTATTAGTTTTCTTAACATTACACATTATTAGACAAAACAAGTAGATATATAAATTCACTCTGTTAAACATTTTTTTTTATAAATAAAGCCGCACGTAGGTATCGATTACGACTTACTTGTTGGTCAATCTTACATGGTTTCTGGTTCCTCGCGCTCTCTATTCTCCCTGCGTCGTCGGTAGCTGACACGGGACAGGACTCGCTCCAAGGCCTCACTCCTCATTTGTTTCTGCATCCAGTTCATGTGGCATCGCTTGTACAGGCAGAAGAATCCGATGAGTACCGCTAACAGCATACAGGCACATATTATGGTCAGAAGAACGTTGTTCGTCTGAAGATGTTCCGCCGTCGCTTTTGCGTCGTTGCTCCCATAGTCTGTTCTTCTGATTCAGTGCTCCAATAAGAGTGAAATCTCGATGTCCCAATAATTGTAGAAAGTCTTAATGTAAATTTGTAGAAGTCTTATACCTTGAGTCTTGGATTTGTTGAAGTCTTGGATTCTGGTCTGTTGTGTTTCCTTGAGTCTTGATGTAGGAATTTATTCGAAGCCGCAGTTCCAAAAATTGATGAAGATTGAAGGTTGTTGCAGTAAAAATGGTAGTTAGAGTAGCACGTGGACTGGCAGGGTCGCCATGTGGTGTTCTGGTCGTTGTGGGTTTTGGAGTAATAAATAATACGTGCGTTTGGTTTCAAGGTCCGGTTTATTGTGTCTAAATAGGTAATTAGTTGCAACACAGTATTGCTGAAGAAGCACTATAAATAAGGCTGTCTATAAATGATAAATGATAAATGATTTATTTTCTGTAAGTAGGTTTGTACATACAAACACTTTTACATGTCAATCATATTTTTTTTTAAACTAGATGAGGTCGGCGTTTCCTATCTGACTACTCTGAGAAGAAAGGCCGAAACAAACTCAGAGGTCACAGTCTCTTTAAAGTCCAGACATAATCTTGGTCAGATCATGTGAAGACCATGTAGATTGGTGTCTGAAATGGTCTTTTGAGTAAAGAACCACACAGATTGAGCGGACCTGTCCAGTCAGTGCACGCATTTGTCAAAAATCGTGCAGCTCAACTCAGAACTTGAGGAGCATTACGATTCGACGAACAATACCAATGAAAGGACATTTGGGTAGGCCGCATAAATTACTCAAACTGCCAGGTCATGATTAAAACTAACTAAGAAGGAAAACAGAAAAAAGAAATGACCCACATAGTCTTCACACTCACAATAATAATAATAAAAAATAAGATACTTTACAAAGTAAATATCCATGTCATTGTTTATTCATCAATGTCAATGTGTATATAAAAATCCGGAAATAATCTTTGATCTTTGAGAACTATGTAGATTGGTGTCTGAAGTGGTCTTTTGAGGAAAGAACCACACAGATTGAGTGGACCTGTGCAGTCGGTGCACGCATTCGTCAGTAACCGTGCAGCTCAACTCAGAACTTAAGGAGCTCAACGATTCGACGACTAATACCAAGGACAGGACATTTGTGTAGACCGCATAAACCACTGAAAGTGCCAGACCATGATTAAAACGGAAACAATGACCCACATAGTCCTCACATTCACAATAATTAAAATAATATAAGACTTTAAACAGTTAATTGTTCATGTCATTCTGTATATAAATAGATATTTAGAAAGAGAAAAAAAAAAAAAAAAAACTAAAGTGTAAATCAGCAAAAAATAAAAAGTAAACAACATTCACTGTCTAGACCTATTGGAGCAGCTCAATCCCAAGCTTTTTTGTCCTCAATATAGTCTTTTACAGTATAATAGGCTTTCTGGCATAGTTTTAGCTTTATAAAAGATTTGAATTTATTAATGCTTAGTTCTTGAATGTGGCTAGGAAGTTTATTATAAAAACGTATACATTGGCATCTAAACGAGCCACCTATTTTCTTGAGCCTTGTTGTAGGAACAACAAATTTGTGTTTGTTCCTAGTATTTATGTTATGGATATCACTGTATTTTTTAAACAGATTAATATTTTTATGTGCATACAAAAGATTATCATAAATGTACTGAGAAGGCACAGTCATTATATTAATCTCTTTAAACTTGTCTCTGAGGGAGTGTCTGGGACTTTATTTATAAATGGAACGAATTGCCCTTTTTTGTAAAATAAAAATTGTCTGAATATCGGCGGCATTTCCCCACAACAGGATAGCGTATGACATCACACTATGAAAATAACTAAAGTAAACTAAACGGGCTGTCTCTAAATCAGTTAAATCACGAATTTTCCTAACGGCGTATGCTGCAGAGCTAAGCTTTTTTGACAATTTATCTATATGGGGGCCCCATTGAAGCTTGGCATCCAAAGTTATGCCTAAGAATACAGTGGAATTTTCGGGTTTTAACTCTTCACCCTTTATGAGAACACGAGTTTCTACTTGTCTAACATTTGGTATCGTAAACTTAATACATTTCGTTTTTTTTCGTTAAGAAGTAGATTATTAACATTGAACCAGCTAACTACTTTTGCGAGGGCACTATTTATACTGTCAGTAACCAGCTGTTGACGTTTGAGTTTAAATAAAAGTGAAGTGTCATCTGCAAACAACACTATATCATGTTCGTCCTTTATGAGGTAAGGCAAGTCATTGATATAAATAATAATTAAAAATGGTCCAAGTATTGAGCCCTGCGGGACCACCATTCTTACTACAGATCCGGGTGACCTTTTCCCGTTAACATCAACTCTCTGAATCCTATCACTTAAGTAAGAAGTGAGAAGATCCAGAGAGGCGTTCCGGATTCCGTAGTGGTGAAGTTTCCTGATTAAGGTTTCATGAAGAAGACAATCGAATGCCTTGGACAAATCACAAAAAATGCCCAAAGCATCGCATTTGTCCTCCCATGCATCACAAATATGTCCTAAAAGTTCAACTCCGGCATCGGTAGTTGAACGACCCCTTGTAAAACCGAACTGTTTATTATTCAGTAATTTATTGTTATTGAAAAATCTTTGCAATTGATTTAAAATTACAATATTAAAAAAAAAAAAAAAAAAAAAAAAAAAAGTTTTTCATCAATTTTACTAAAGGTGGGTAGTACGGAAATAGGTCTATAATTAGTAGGGTCTGATGTACTACCTGATTTAAACAACGGTATTATTTTACTGTGTTTCATAAGATCAGGAAACTCACCACATTGAATACAATTATTAAATATAACAGCTAAAGTAGGTGCTACAATGTTTATAATTGTCTTAGCAACATCCACAGAATTACCCCATAGATCTGCAGTCTTTTTAACATTTAACATGTGAAAATTTTTAATTATATCTGTACAAGTGACAAATTCGAAGTGAAATTCCGAATCACAAACTGGAACGTTTTCCTTAAGTAAAGACTCTGCAGCAGTGGGTGATGAGCTTAGAGATTTAGTGGTTGACACGGGAATCTCTGCAAAGAAATTTTCAAAGGCCGCGGCAACCTGGGAATCTGATCTAATTACATTGTCATCAATAGCAAGGCTGTAGTCACTACTTCGGTTGCATGACCTTCCTGTTCCGCTATGAATGACATTCCAAGTCATTTTAATAATGTTACTACTATTTTTAATTTTTGAACTCAAATAACGTCACTTGGCCATACTACAGACTGTTTTAAATATTTTAGAATAATTTTTAACATATAAATTAAATTCAGCAGTGTTTATACAAATTCGTTCATCATATAATTCATAAAGTCTTTTTCTACTTTTATGTATACCAATGGTGGCCCAGTCACTGAAGGAAGCGTTACTATTGACTGATAATGTCTTTGGAATGAATGTTTTATCAAATTGTGTGCAATACATATTAAAAAAATCATTATATTGTTTGTTAGGGTCATCATTAGTCAACAAAAGTGGTAATTTACTTAAGAGTTTAGTTTTAAATGTTTCTAAGCGTTTAGTTGTTTTTGGGTTGACAGTGATATCTTTTTTAATAACTTTTTTGTTTTGATTTGTAATAGTGATCAGCTGGCCGCAATGATCTGAGTCTATTAAATTAATCATTTCTTTGTGGTTTGGTATAATATCTGTATAAATGTTATCTAGGCATGTGGCAGTAGTAGGAGTTATTCTAGTGGGCTCCAAAAATAGGTTAGCAAGATTGTATGACTGAAACAAACTTATGATTTTAGTACTTAACCCAGAATTTTCTAACAAATTAACATTGAAATCACCACAAGTGATGATGGACTTGTTTGTATTACAGATTTTGTGCAACACTTCATCCATAACCTTTTCAAAACAATCATACAATCCTGAAGGAGGTCTGTATATACTTAATATAATGAACTGCTCCAATTCTATACAGGCTATTTCAATTGTCCGCTCAACAGAGAGGCTCACAATGTCCTTTCGGTCCTTAAATTTAAGCTGGTTATGTACTAAAATTAATGAGCCACCATGTATAGCATTTACTCTGCTGAATGAACTACCAACCTGGTGATTACTAAAATTGAACATGAACTGGTGGCTTTTAAGCCAATGTTCTGTCATACAAAGAATATCTACATTGTAACAATTCAGGAATAATTCTACTTCTAAGTCTTTGTTTAAAAATCCTTGAATGTTTTGATGCACCAGATTGATACTGTTTAATTTTTTTACACTTTCATTTGAGTTATTAATTGCCTTAGTTACATTTTTGCTAGAGGTTGCCTCTATTGTCCTAATTTCTAATTTAAATGATGATTAATGTCATTAATTTTGAGCAAATTATTGACAGAACAGTTTAAAATGTTTTTGCATTGCTCAAAAGGAGCAATTTGTTTAGCCAAATTTTTGGCTGAAATAGAAAAAAAATATGATAGCGACATAGCTATCTGTCTTTTCAGATAGTTAGAAAGACAGTACATAACAATATTGTATCTATCTTTTGTGAAATATAAATTATTATCAATATAAGAGTTGGTGTCAACCAACTGGCGTAGCAAACTACACTGACGCCGCTAGGGAGGTTGGCACGCAGCACCCAGTCGTACCCGATGTCCCACAGATGCGGCCCCAGGACCGATCCCTGTGGGACACCGCACAACATCTCTCGCCGGTTCCACTCTCCCTGGTGACCGGGGTAAATGACGGCCCTATCCGTCAGATAGGCCTCGACCACGCGACAAAGGTAGGTCGGCATCCGGTGATACCGGAGTGCCTCCCTGATACAACTCCAGGGCAGGGTATTGAAGGCATTAGTGATGTCTAGAGACACCGCCAAGACGACCCCACCCCGGGCCACAGCATCTCCCGTCGTGAGGGCTCGCACGCGCATGATGGCATCCACCGTGGAGCGCCCCCTGCGGAAACCATACTGGCTCTCCGCCAGATCCGGCCCCACCCGCACCAGCCGCCCCATGAGGCGGTCTGCAATGACTCTTTCAAAGAGCTTGCCCACCTCGTCGAGCAGCACGATGGGCCAGTAAGCGGACGGAGAGTCCGCAGGGCGCCCCGCTTTCTTAATGAGGACCAGTTTCCCCGTCTTCCAACGTAGTGGGAACTGGCCCCTCTCCAAACATGCGCTTAGGAGCCCCCTTAGTCGAGGCCCGAGAGCCTCCAAGGCCAGAACCCAGGCTTTTCTAGGTAAGCCGTCGGGTCCTGGGGCGGTATTTTTATGTCCGTAAGGATTGAGGAGCCACATCAGATTTTTAAAATCTGATCTCACCATTATTTAGCAGCAATGTAGCTTATTTTGCAGCACGAAGTTTAGATTTAGCAGCAAAATATATCACTAGTTATTTTAATGCAAAAGTGGCTCCTCAATCTAAACGTCTGAATTGAGGAGCCACCTGGAACTCGTTAAGTAATAGATGAATATTTATGAAAATGTTGTATCATTTAGTAGCAATTTTGCATATTACCGTCTAAAAATTTAGCTTCTGTAGCGCTAAAATGAAAGAAAATACAATACCTTTAATATGGCTCCTCAATCTAAACTCAAGAGGTGAATTTCTATTGGATGTGAGCGATCAATTAATATATTCGACATATTGATCATTTAGCAGGTGTTGTGTTTGTTTTTGCAGTATAGAAGTAAAATAGTAAAACAGAGTAAATTTTGTATATGAACGCATTTTCTTTGGCTCCTCAATCCTGACGTTCTAATTATATATGTTTGACTGTAGCCACCTGAGATCTCAACGGAATCTAAAGCCAGAGATACTAACATTTAGCAGAAATGTCTGCTAAATATATCTGCACAGTTCAGCAATGTATATATTTTGGATTCTGAAAAAACAATATTTAACTATTTTCTTGTAAATTCAGTGTGTAGGGTGACCATATTATACTCGTATTAATGAAACCAGGATAAGTAATTTATTAAATTTATATTTTCATAACAGATTATATCTATCGTACCTACGATTTGGTTATTTAGCAATCAATTTCGCTATAAGTTATAGAATGAATGAATATTGGCTGATTAGTACTTATACGAATTTTAGAATCGTAATCATCGTAACAGAACATCTCATCTTTCAGTGTAAGATAGTGACATTTGTAGTGGCCCGTGCCAGTTTCGTTAATTGCAGGAATAAATTCTATAGTACCCACTAACTGATATGATTTATTCGAAAACATTACAAATTCTGGTATTTCTCTCACTCTAAACTTTTCACAACCATTCAGTTCATATGAAACTGTGTTTGATAGAGTATATTTACACACAGTTTGGTTGTTACAAAACGTACAGTCGGTTTTTTCATCAGCGATTAAAGTTGCATCTTCTAAACCTTGGATGCCAAAAACAGAAATTATGTTCAAATTCAAAGGCAAAAATGCGATCTGCCTGGATACTGGGATAAAATGGCACGAATCATTAGTACATTTTTTTGTAAAAATGGCACTAAAGCAATACTTCAAGGCTACGTGTTCAAAAATGTAAGACACGTTACAAGCAAATTCACAGTGGCTACTATTTACTGTAGTATCAAAATACAGCACGCCAATTTGGGTTCTCATTTTGTGTATATCACCGTCAGTAGAAGCAGAATCTGATAGAAGTTTAATATATTGTGAGATTAAATCTTCTGAGTATGTGTTTAATATTTCTTGAAAACGTCTGCTTTGATTAAAAGTCATGCTCAACAAATAAATGACCGAATCAAAGCAACATGTGTTTCTCAAATCTACTTTAATAGAATTTTCACCTATGGATACAGCATCGCATAGGTTGCCATTTTTTACAAATTTTACTTTTATTTTTGTTAATGAATCAGTATCGGCTTCACGCCTCCAATTCTCAATAAAAGAAGGTCGATCAGAAAAAATTGATTCGGCATCAAATGACCGATTAATCTTCTTAACTCTCACAGACTTTGTTAATTTTCTTTTTTTCACTTGCGTTTGAGATGTGTTTACTCCTTTTTGAGATTTTTCCATCTGGGTTTGAGATTTTTTGAATGAAAACTTTCTTTTTCGAGAGCGTTTAGTTTCTTTATTCTGTAAGTCACTAATAAGATCATTTTTCGCCAGTGCGATTTCCCCGTCTAAATATTGGGAATGTATTTTTATAAATTCATCAATTCGATACTTTTGTAACTTTGTTTTAAAGAGCAATTTTTTCAAAGTTTTGAAGTAGCTCTCAATTCCAGATGATGATGGAACAGTATTATCAGCTTTAAAAAAAGAACACAATAAATTTGACCATAATGGAAGTTTTCCAAGAATCCTCCTAAATTCTGACATAAATGTTGGTAAAAAATATAAATTTTTATTATTTTTATGAATTTTCATTAATTGTTTTTGAAATGGGGCTACTTTATCATCCAACCAAATAAAAAAATCAGTGTTTGCGGTGTGATGTTCTTCAGTTCCGAAAACTTCGTCGTCGTTCCGTTTGTCATCATCCACAAAGCTGAATTCTGCCGTATGATCTAATTCAATATTTTTCATTCGTAAGGCAAGTCGGTTTAAGGCACCTTGACAATTGGAACTTGCAGGACTTGAATCATCATCGTAGTGACTAAGACAAGTCTGAATCATATCACCGATGACTTCTTTCGCAGTTTCAAAATTTTCACACTCTTTTAAGAACAAAATGCAGCGAATATAAAAATATTTTATGTCTGGTTCTACATCATTAAAACATTTTAAGTTGTGCAAAGTTTTTACAAAATGACTTGTGTCAAGTCTGATAAAAGTAGAGGGCTTTTGTTCTTGAAGGATTGAACTCTGTTCTTCTAAAATTGAAAACATGTTTTTTATGTATTCTTTTGTACTACTGAATTCTGTAAAAGCTAAATAAATAATAATAAATAATAATAATAAATAATTTTTATAGCATGGCACGGCACGCCGAAGGTCGCAGGTTCAAATCCCGACTGGTCGTTGTATTTTTTCATAACTAAATATTAACAAATATTTTAGAACATTAAAGTGCTTCATTTTTGTCTATTTTAAGAATCGACCGTAGTATGTATTTTAATTTGTAAACTTCGAACCCGAACATACTGTATATTAAATAAATAAATGTAAAAAAATAACAATAGTTGGCACAAATGTACTTACATTGAAAACAGGACATCAAACTGCACTTAATTATCAGTCACTGCACGATATTGCACATATTAATATCCCCACAACTTAATTATGATGACACAAACATGATGATTAACTTTATAATATAAGAAATCCAAGTTAATTATTTATTTCGTACATGAACATATTCATGATGTACAGACGCCAGCACATCAAGCTACTACAATCTGTCAGATTTATTTAATAGATTTTCAACTTTAGCTTTAAAGCGTAAGGTTCAAAGTTGATTGGGAAAATCTGACAGTTTCGGGTAGCTTGAGGTGCTGGCGTCTGTACAAACGAGAATACTTCACCGCTGATGAAAGTTTTGTTACTAAATAAATATTTGTGGGTACGTAAGTGAAATATTAATTTGTAGGTACCCCCAAAATAAGGTCACCCTACACACTGAATTTACAAGACAATAGTTAAGTATTGTTTTTTCAGAATCCAAAATATATACATTGCTGAACTGTGCAGATATATTTAGCAGACATTTCTGCTAAATGTTAGTATCTCTGGCTTTAGATTCCGTTGAGATCTCAGGTGGCTACAGTCAAACATATATAATTAGAACGTCAGGATTGAGGAGCCAAAGAAAATGCGTTCATATACAAAATTTACTCTGTTTTACTATTTTACTTCTATACTGCAAAAACAAACACAACACCTGCTAAATGATCAATATGTCGAATATATTAATTGATCGCTCACATCCAATAGAAATTCACCTCTTGAGTTTAGATTGAGGAGCCATATTAAAAGTATTGTATTTTCTTTCATTTTAGCGCTACAGAAGCTAAATTTTTAGACGGTAATATGCAAAATTGCTACTAAATGATACAACATTTTCATAAATATTCATCTATTACTTAACGAGTTCCAGGTGGCTCCTCAATTCAGACGTTTAGATTGAGGAGCCACTTTTGCATTAAAATAACTAGTGATATTATTTTGCTGCTAAATCTAGAATTCGTGCTGCAAAATAAGCTACATTGCTGCTAAATAATGGTGAGATCAGATTTTAAAAATCTGATGTGGCTCCTCAATCCTTACGGACATGTATTTTTGGCATTAAACCTACGTACCGCCGCTCTCAGCTCTACCTCGGTCACTCCGAAGCATCGTCGTCGTCGTCAGCAGTGTGGTCCGCATCGGGCACCGCAGAAGGCGGAGCCATGGGCGGGGAAGTGTGTTCCCCTCGCAAAGGGAACAGAGCGCTCACTATGTCCTCCACGAGCTGGGTCCGGAGACTCTGCGTCAGCGGGGGAGCCCATGGGCGGAGTTTCTCCCGCACCATTTTATAGGGTCGTCACCATGGGTCCCTGTTCAAAGTCTCCAGCGACTCCTCACGAGCCAGTCCCCTGGCCCGCAGGATCTCCGCTCGGAGGGCGGTCTTTGCCGCTCTGTACCCCTCGTACAGCTCCGCCTGAATCGCTCGGATACGGAGCCTGCGGTGCCTGGTGTATCGGCGCCGCGCAGCAACGCACGCCTTGCGCAGAGTCGTTAGCTCCGGCGACCACCAGCACACCTGGTGCCAGGCGCGTCCGGGCTGGACCCGGGGCATTGCCACGTCACATATTTCGGACATGGCCTCCCGGAACCACTGCGCCTCTTCGTTGATGTCAGCAGGCCTGTCCGGTGGTGACACCCAGGCCTGCACGATCGAAGCTTCCAGAAGGAGGTCCCGGTCCAGCTGCTTCAGCGCCCACCGCAGACCACTCGGGGCCTGTCGGACCAGCGCGCTCGAGGTCTGGGCGGAGACGTCAAACCGGATGTATCGGTGGTCGGAATAGGTCTCCACCTCCTCTGTCCGAGAGGTGTGTCACCTACGTGGGACGTGATGGCGGAAACCAGCACCGCATGTCATGCGGTGTTCCACCGCACCACATGCGGTGAAAACCGCAAAGAGCGATGGCCGTCAGAGTCATCAGGGGGTATCGCACGATCTCCTACGAGGCGGCTTGTGTACTGGCCGGATCCCCGCCCTGGGACCTCGAGGCGAAAGTACTCGCGTCACTGTATCGGTGGCGCGAGGAAGCGAGGGCGCGGGGCGAGCGACCGATGCAGCGACACTTGGAGCTGCGTCGGTCTCAGCTCCGCGAGGTCCTGGTGGCGGAATGGCGGGACAGGCTTTTGCGCCCTACCGCCGGCCTCGTCACCATCGAGGCGGTCCGGCCGGTGCTCGAGCGCTGGCTCGGGAGGAAGCACGGCTCCCTGTCGTTTCGTGCGACGCAGGTGCTCTCGGGGCATGGTTGCTTCGGGAAGTACCTGTGTCGCATAAACAGGAAGCCGGATGCCCGGTGTCACCACTGCGTCGACTGCCGGGAGGACAGGGCGCGGCATACGCTGGCAGAGTGTGCCGCTTGGGAGGAGCCGCGCCGTGCCCTCATCTCAGGAGTAGGCGAAGACCTGTCGCTGCCGGCCGTAGTCGAGTCTATGGTCGACAGCGAAGATTCCTGGGACGCGGTGGTTTCCTTCTGCGAAACAGTCGTCTCGCAGAAGGAGGCTGCGGAAAGGGAGAGGGAGATCTCGTCCCCTCACCCGGCCCGCAGCAGGCGCACCGGGCGTCGGCGGAGGGTGGACAACGCCCTCTTCCAGCCCCCCTAAATGGGTCCAGGGGCGACGAACTTGGGGACGTTCGTCGCCCCCCACACATCAGGACCCGAGGCGGCGGCGCGTAGTGTTCCACGCACGCCCCTCTTAGACGTCGCGGGGGGAGTTTATTTATTTTAGGTGATTTCAATGCTCACCCTCATGAATCTTTTTTTAATGAGTTGATTAATTTTTGTTCTGATCAGTCTTGGACTTGTGCCGACGTTGAAAAGTTAGGCTCACAGGGTGATACTTATACCTTTATCAGTGAGGCTCATGGGTGCAGACGTTGGTTGGACCATTGTGTAGTGTCTTTTTCGGCCTTGCAAACCATTATAGAGGTACGAGTTATTGAAGATGTGTACTTATCTGACCACTTACCTTTACTTGTAAAGTGTGACATTAGTGCTGTAAGGTCTAAACAAATGACAAACGATTGGCGGCGGAGCTCAGTTGTGTGGGGTGAGAGAGATGAAACTCAAGTAAATAAATACCGTAAATTATGTCACATTAAATTACGCGACTTAGACTTTCCCACTGAGTTCACCGAATGCAGTCGTGGGTTATGTAGTTTGGAAGACCACAAAAGCGTGTTGGACAAATTGTATGACAATATTGTGCGCATCTTGAGTGATGCCGCTGTGGGGTCCGGCGAGAGGCGTGGCAATAGAAGGGGCAAGAGCAAGCACTTATGTGGCTGGAACAAGCATGTTCGTGAAGCTCACCGGGCGGCCAGGCTTAAATTCCAGATCTGGGTAGCATGTAACCGGCCCTCTGCTGGCATCATTTTTGATGAAATGTGTGAGACGCGTAAGATTTTTAAAAGTCGTTTGAAGTGGTGCCAAAATAACCAGGAACAACTTAGGATGGATATGCTGGCCAAACATAGATCGAAAAATGATTTCAGCAAATTTTGGAAGGCTACTAAGAAGCTCGATGTTAGGCCTGGCCTTCCGGTGAGTGTAGGTGGGAAAAGTGAACCAGCCCATATTGCGAATATATTCAGTGAGCATTTTAAGGTGCGCTCCCCGCTGGGCCCCTCAGCGTCGTCTATTAGCTCTAAGGCTGGACGTGGGGGAGGTGAGTCGACTGTACATTTTACTGCTAGTCAAGTAAGACTCGTTTTAAAGAAAATGACAGGCGGTAAGTCTCCCGGTCATGACGGACTTAGTGTTGAGCACTTGAGGTATGCGGGGGTTCACCTGCCGAGGGTCCTGGCCATGTTTTTCACAATGTGCATGAGTCACTCCTATTTGCCGCACGACTTTATGAAGACCATCGTGGTGCCTATTGTGAAGAACAGGACCGGAGACATTTCGGACATGGGGAACTACCGTCCCATATCTCTGGCGACTGCGATTGCTAAGGTACTGGACGGTATGCTTGATACTTGCTTAGATAAGTACATAGCATTGCACGACGCCCAGTTTGGGTTTCGGCCTGGGCTATCAACTGAAAGCGCAATCGTGAGTCTCAAGCATGCGGTCCGGTACTATACTGATCGTAGGACGCCGGTATATGCCTATTTCCTTGACTTCTCCAAGGCTTTTGATCTTGTATCATACGATGTGCTCTGGGGAAAGTTGAGGGACAGGGGTGTGCCGGCGGCTGTGCTCAGTATCTTTAAATTTTGGTATGGTAACCAGACCAACTTTGTGAGGTGGGCCGATACACTCTCTGAAGCATACAGGCTGGAGAGCGGGGTGAGACAGGGAGGATTGACATCTCCCAAGCTCTTCAACCTGTATGTAAATGACCTCATCGTCGAGCTCAGTAGCAGGCGCGTCGGTTGCTCAATAGATGGCGTTAGTATCAACAACATTAGCTACGCGGACGATATGGTGCTGCTGAGCCCGACGGTGAGGGGTCTCGGGGAGCTGTTAGGGGTGTGTGAGGTCTACGCTCATACACATGGCCTTTTGTACAATGTACAAAAAAGTGAATACATGGTCTTTAGGGCCGCCGGTAGATGTCCTGAACATTCACGTGAATGGCTTAAAAGTTAATCGTGTCACGAAATTTAAATACCTTGGGCATTTCCTTACCGTCGGCCTTGAGGACGATGTAGACATCGAGAGGGAGCGCAGGTGTCTAGCGGTCAGAGGTAACATGCTGGCCCGCAGATTCTACAGATGCTCTGAAGAAGTTAAGGTTACGCTCTTTAAGGCATACTGTCAGAGCATATACACTGGGAATCTGTGGACCAGTTTCACCAAAAGATCGCTGGATAACCTGCGTATCCAATATAATAATATCTTCAGGATGATGTTGGGGCTGCCTCGTTTCTGTAGTGCATCGGGGATGTTCGCGCTGTACCACACTGATGGCTTTCATGCCGTCATTCGCAAAAAAACGGCATCCCTGATCTACAGAATGCGTGGCAGCCGCAATAAAATCCTGATGACTGTAGCGGACCGGATCTCATCCTCACTGTGGAGGTCCTTAGTCCGCAGAATTATTTAATTATTATTATCATCATTGTTTCCGATTCCACATAATATGGATTGTTGATATCCGAATTAAAGAATATTATATTATATTATATATATATTAACACCTCACTCCCCCCCCTGACACGAGGAGGCCCGCAAGAGCGGGCCAGCACCAGCCGGGGTTGCGGAAGTATCGTTCGTTCCCGCGACCCCCGGCGTAGGTGAGAGAGGGAACACCGGGGTGGTTTTTAGTCAGTAAGAGTCTGACAGACCCCGCCGCCCGCCCCAGGGCGGCGGACGTCCATGAGGATTTTCCACCCCGAAACAAAAAAACAAAAAAATAGGTCTCCACCTCCTCCATGACGCGCCAGTCGACGACATGCGGGGACACAGCGGGGCTGGCGAACGAAATATCCACCACTGAATCTCCCCGCATCCGCACACACGTGGGGACCGAACCCCGGTTTAGGACGACCACGCCCGTCTCCAGAGCCCAGTCCTCCACCATCCTGCCCCGTGTATCCGTATACCGGGAACCCTAAGCCACATTCTTAGCATTGAAGTCCCCGAGGACGAGCACGGGGAGGGGACGGAACCCGACGACGACGACTCTCAACTCCGCAAGGGAGTTGTGGAACTCGGCGAGAGTTCGGCTCGGGGAGAAGTATACTCCTACCACGACAATCTCCCCGAACCGTGCTGCCACGCAACCCCGTCCCCTCTTGATAGCCTCGAGGGACGGCGTACCGGTGGCGGCCGACGAAATTAGGGTCACTGAGCCGCTGAGGTCCTCCACCCAGTAATCACTGGGTGGGACAAAGTACGGCTCAGCGACCACGGCGATGTTAATCGACCACTGCGCCATGCTCTGGAGCAACAGGTCCTGAGCGGAGGCGCAGTGGTTGATGTTCGCCTGGAGGAGGCGTAATGGTGTCATTATTGACACTCGATTTCAGCTCCCTCCCGAACCCCTTGTGAGGGCCCTGCCGCTGTGGTTACGGCAGTGACGACGGTGGACGCGGCAGCGGCGGCGGTAGTGGCGGTGGCTGCAGCTGTGGCTGCGGTGGCAGAGGACTTGCCCCTGGCTTTGGCAGGTGGGGCGCAGGCCTTGCTCCCAACCCGGTGATCGGCCGGCTTACCAGCTGCCGCACAAATAAAGCAGTGCGGCGTGGCATTACACGAGCCGGCCTTGTGACCGGGCTGACCACAGCGGAAGCAGAGGCTGCTGCGATCCACCTCCGAAGTGCATCTAGCTCCTACATGGTTGCCCACCTGGCAGCGGAAGCACCTCAGAGGTCTGGGTTCCAGCAGTTTCACCTGCGCGGAAACCCAGCCCACCAAGAGCCTTCGGCCTTCTCCGGCTATTTTCTTGGCCGCCGACACGGGGCAGCTCACCGTAACGGCTCGCATCCCCGTGAAGTCAGGACGAATGGTGCCTGCTCTCACCTGCTCGGCAGAACACCCCCCAGTCCTGACGATGGCGGCCACCACCTCTTCCTCCGTCGCACAGTCGTCCAAACCTAGTATGCGCATTTCAGAGCACTTGGTGGGTCTGGACACTCGGGCCTCGTCCGCATTTAGGGACGCCCTAAGCCGTTCGGCCAGAGCGTCAGCGGTTGGGCCACTGACCGCACCGGGGACCTCCAGCATCCGGGCCCCAGTTGCAGTGACCCTTACCTGGATGCCATCAGTGACGCCGAGGTCCTCGAGGTTCACCGCCGCCCTCGCCTTAGCGAGCACGTCGCGGTAGGACATGCCCTTCTTTTCCGCTTCGGGCTGTAGTGTAATCACTACAGCTGCGAACTTCGGGGCACGGAGCCTAGCCGCGACGCTTCGCTCCTTGTGCCGCTGCCGCCTCTCTTTTCTTTTGGCACCCCTGGCTGCCTTACCCGCCTTCTTATTCCCCCCGGCTACTTGCCAATCAGCGTCGGCCGGACGAGATTTAGGCGGTGGGGGCGGCCGTTTCGCCACCAGGGCTGGGGCCCTCGCGGGTTCCGGCACGGTCGCGCAATTTGCCTGCCCTGACGAACCTGATTTGGCCGTGGCAGCCGCGGCGGTGGCGTACGAGGCCACCTTCCGCTGGCTCGAGGCCGGCTGGCTCACCGCCAGCGGGGGGCGCAGGACAACAGCCTCCAGGGCGGAAAACCGACTCTGGAAGGCCGCCAACTCCTGCCGCACTAGGGTTAGGACCCTGTTCTCAGCAGGCAAGGGCCCACCCTGCCCATGCTGCGCCTCCCCCTGAGGCACCTCCTGGGGGCCGGCTCCTTGGAGCCTAGCAAGGTCCGCTCGGAGCTCCTCATTCTCCTTTCGGAGAAGCTCCATGGCGGCTGTCAAGCGGGCGACCGCCGCCCGCATCTCGGACATGCCGTCCGACGGAGGCCCGAAGTGAATGGCCTCCGCTGCCGCTATGATGGAGGCCGTGGCTGCGGATATGGCCTTGTCTTTAGAGGACTGAATCCTCTTCAAGGCCACACCCTTGATCGCGGCTACCACAACCTCCGAAAACCTGGCTGCTCGCTTCGTATTGGAGCCACCAGCGGCGTCCGTCTCACCACCTGACGACTCCGAGAGGGCCACCCTGCGGCTGGTCACTCCAGGGTAGTATCCCTCTGTGGCGAGCCGCTTGTCCTGCTGGGCCAGCTCGGCTGGGCTGGCTTGACTCAGCTCACTGGCTTCCTTCGTTGAGAGCCCTCTGCCCATACCCCTCTCTTGGGCTCCACCCCGCCGACTAATTTTTCTACGGGCCGAGCTCGACCCGCCATCACAGGATGACCCCTGGCCATCCCCCGGTTTGGGGCGCTTCTGGAGGAATCTTGGGTTCTTCCCAGCAGCCCCCACCACTTTGCACTCCGGGCTCTTAAACAAGCCCTTCGCGCCAGATGCGGCGTCGGACTCCGACCCCGCATCACCCCCCTCCTCTTCACGACTTTTACTTTTTAAAACTTTTTCCATATTTGTTCCCACTCGTTTGTTTACACTAGTGGGAACAAATATCTTTTCACCACCCTTTGTTGACTGGTAGAGAAGGCCTAAGGCATTAACCCCTTGGGTACGGATTTATTACTTTCGCTATCACTATCATAAAATATATTCCTTGTTTTTGACATAATGGGGCAATCAAAAATGTATCGCAAATAATGTTCACCGAAATACTGTAACTGTCTCTTCTATTATGACTGATACAAGCTACAATGAAATGCCTAACCTCAAAACCTCAAATAACGTTTTAGACACGTCATCCGCTCCTAGGGAAAACAAGTGAATGACGTCTCTCAGACATCAAATGTACCCAATGGGTTAAGTCCGCCTTTGTACCTTTTTGTGCGAAAAATGTAAATAAATAAACTTGGTTTTACACTATCTATTGGTATCAATCCTAACAACGTCCCAAAAAATTAGTACCTACAGTGCCATTTTTTTGCGACCTAACGCGATTTTTGTGTCTACGGTGACTGGACTATCTAGTATAGTTATTAGGTATATTAAATCATTCAAGAAATCAAAAAACCCGACTGCAAAATAGCCAACATTTAAGCAATGCACTAAAAAAACCGGAACGAGATTGAAAATAGAAAACAAATTGAAAATAAACTAAAAACAAAGTAAACTCTGCTTTGGTTAATATAATATATTATTATTGTATTTAACCAAAGCACATATCACGCAAGCGCAAGCGCATAAGCGCGCATATTATTATGAACTGAAAGTCTGAGTTAAATACCCGCATTAAGTTTAGTACCAGGCGGAATTAATTATACCGGGATTTAGTGATAATATCTATAGGATCAGTATTTACAATGGATAGAGAGCTAAATATACAACGTGTAACGTTAAATGCGCAAAACCTCAGACACCCCAACTGATTTTTAATTCAACTGACCTTCTTCAGAGAGAAAATAAGTCATTAAAAAAATTGTAAAGGTTTTATGTGCTGTTTTAGTTTTACTGGCCATTCTGATCGTTTCTTGCGTCTGCGACAATGCTTTATCGAGGGAGGAGTCGTCACCGGGCCGCTGCGCCGCGCTGACATTGGTTTGCTTGACCTATTAATAAATAGACACGGCAACGTTTTTAATGAAGACTTTTTGAAAAATATTACCTATATTAAAAAGTGGTTCAATTGATTCTGCTCGTTATTCTGATCAAACTATTTTTGTGTCACTGACTCTGGCAGGGCCACCATAAGGGATTTTAATTTTGAAAACGCAAAAAATTAGTCGCTAATTAGTCGAAATTAGTCGCCAAATATCAGAATTAGTCGGTCACTGGTTCAAAAGATATAAGGGTTTATATCTCAAAAACTAGGGCACCTAGCGAAGATCTGTTTTCTCCCATATTTAGTCGCCAATTAGTCGGAATTAGTCGCCAAATATCAGAATTAGTCGGTCACTGGTTCAAAAGATATAAGGGTTTATAGGTGGCCCTGCTGGAGAGAGTCTCCCCAGCAGGGCCACATTTATATCTCAAAAACTAGGACACCTAGCGAAGATCTGTTTTCTCCCATATTTAGTCGCTAATTAGACGGAATCAGTCGCCAAGTTACAGATTTAGTTGGTGTGTAATTAAAAAGATATTAAAGAATTCAATTTCCCCATACAGTGGTACAAGCGAGTACAAAATACTTTATGTATTTTCTAGATTGTATCTATGACGTCTTATGGAGGAATGTTTGTTTCGAATTAAATAAATATAAACATAGTCTATAATTTCAACCCACCATAGGAAAGCTGTATTCATTACTTATAAACAAATCTACAATAATGTACGATGTAATGTGTATGTGTGTGTGTAATGTGTGTATGTGTATGTGTAATTATTTATCCAACACAATGTGCACTTACCACTTAGTCGCTGGCAGATAGATCGCTGCGCTCCGTTTCATTTACGGCAAGTAAGAAAGAGATAGATGCGCGTGTACAGACGAGCTGCTTAGAACGAGTTGCCCGTCACATAAAGGGTCAGCGCAGACAGAGAGGAATAATCCTCGCACGGTCTCGGGTATTTTCTTTACGGATCGCGTATGTTCGAGCTTGCGCGCGACCTCGCGAGCCTGCGCGAGTAAACCGTTCTAGGTTACAGCTACAGTAAACATGCCAGTTTGTCCCGAAAGTTCATCAACGATGGTGGACTGGGATATGATTATAATTGTGCTTTTGGCGGTAGAAGCAGAAATGGAAGAACATGTTAGTAAAATAAGGCGTCAGAAAGTGACGTGTCGTCGAGTAGGTAGGAAGGTATCCATCGGCATCGGTGTTGGTTTCAAGTAGGGTCGTCCAATGAAGAAACACCCATTGAAATTTTTATTGAGAGATATAATCCATATATAGGTACCTAACTAGACTGACTGACTAGACTGACCCGCGCAACTTCATCTGCGTCACAGAGATATAGAGCCAAAGAAATAATTTTCCCCGTTTTTGCAACATTTTTCATTGAGGCTCCGCTCCTATTGGTCATAACGTGATGTTATATAGCCTACATCACTCAGGGATAATAATATACCTTTCTAACAGTGAAAAAAATCGGATCAGTTTTACCGGAGATTACCTCAAACATCCAAAATCACAAACTGTATCTGTTCATAATATTGAATAAATAGGTATTTGTAACATTTTCTGAAAGTACAATCATTTTAAGGTAAGTAATAAATCATTTTATATTTCGACAACAGAAGTTTTATTATTCTAACCTAAATTAAGATAAAATAAAAACTCAACCCGTCCATACCCACAACACAACACTCACAATCACCTCAAAATACACACAAACACAACACACATCAAACGAACTTTTTGAAAATTCATTTTTATAAAATAAAATTTGATTACAATTGACAATACGTTTTCAACGTTTTAGTATTTTAAACATTTTAATAAAGGTACGATATTTTTTTATTATTCTAACGTTAATTAGAGGTTAACATTGTAGTAAACTGGTAAAACAGTTGCATGCGACTGTACATCTTGACACCAAATAGACCAAGAGCAAGGTTTAATGTTTTCAAAGAAGTTTAAGCCACTCTAAACTAGTAATTAAAAACATAAAAACATGAATTGAATTGAGAATTTATCTCTCTCGGACATTTCTAAAGACTTTAGACCAATAAAACTAAAAGTATATTACTCATATTAATAGAAATATTAGGTCATCCCACTTCCAGTGTCATATTTTTTATTTCCAATATTTATGTATTGCGCAATGGTATGCAATAGTTAATACATGTGTTGTCTTGTACAATCATGTTAGTTTAATTTGGTGTGTTGTATTGTCAAGACGTGCATTGATTTAAAATGGAAGATTTTAAAAAATCTATTAAAGTAGTGGAGCAACGTATATTTCTAAAGTTTTGTGCTTTACTCAACTACTCTGGAGGAGTTGCGCACGACTTACTGGTAAAGTGTGTTGGTCGTAACGCCTTAAATAAAAGAACGGTAGGTACAGCGATAGCTTGAAATGTACAGACGCCAGCACCTCAAGCTACTACAATCTGTCAGATTTCTTTAATAGATTTTCAACTTTAGCGCTAAAGCATAAGGTTCAAAGTTGATTGGGAAAATCTGACAGTTTCGGGTAGCTTGATGTGCTGGCGTCTGTACAAACAAGGAAGAACCACAGCTGAAGATGAGCCGCGAGCACCTCGATCATTATCATCGACTAGATTAGAAGCAAGGGACAAAATCAAGGAAGCACTTCGTCAATCACGTAGGGTCAGTGTCAGTGATCTCTCCACTCAACTTAACATTCCTCATTCCACTATACATAGAGTACTCACGGAGGATTTATGTCTGGTCAATAAAAGTGCAGTGTGGGTGCCCCACACTCTAAACACGGATCAGAAGGAGTTTCGTTATGAAACTGCGCGTAGCCATTTATCGTGGTATCCCCGTAAGAAAAATATACTTAATAGATTCATATGCCTTGATGAAACTTGGGTCGAATTTTATACTCCTCGTCAAAGACATGTCACGATGTTGGGTGGAACCGGGCACTTCAGCTGAACATTTACCACGTGCAGAGCTACTTGAACGAAAAATACTACTAATAGTAGCTATGGATGTCAGAGTCATTGCTTTTTGGAGAACTTATGATGAAAATACAACTATGACTGAAGAGCGATATAAGTCATTTTTATAAGAAAATATTCCTATTTGGGCGGACGAACATCATATAACGAGTCCTATAATTTTACATGATAACGCCAGACCGCACAAATCAAAAATATTTCAGAATTTAATTGAAGATAAAGGATGGATTGAAATTATTCAACCGCCATATTCCCCGGATATGAATCCTTGTGATTTCAATTGTTTTGGCCATGTGAAGAGGAAATTGTCGGGTACTCGATACAATAGCAAAAAGGAGTTAGATATTAAACTAAAGAGCATTTGTGACCGACCTACATTTACAACATGATAAATATTGATTTCACTGTAGCGTAGCGGCCTCTAGCATCAAGCAGCGGAACAATGATAGGATTATGTCCTTCAGTCGGGCCATTGGTTGAAAGATGACGCTAGCATATTTTGAATGGACTACTGCAGTTTCATGCTATTGACCGCTAGGGGCACAATTTTATCAATGGGTGCAAGTGAAACGGAGAATGGATTATGGTTTCGCTTCCCGATACTAGAGGCAGCTCTGAATGCTTGAATAGCCTCGCACTTTCTAGAAATGGAACAATAATCGGTTTCCGCCCAATCTTATGCCTATTGTTTCAGTCATCCAAGCGCGCTTGCAGAGGAAAGTTTAGTTTCACACGTCTCGTAATTTGTAACGCGTAATAGCGTAAGGATCGGCAATTTAACCAAAGCTATCTTTGCCTTCGACGATCTATGTAATACCGACAACAAATCGAGTGATATTAAATACTTAATTGTTTTATTGCTCGGTTTGTCCATTTGTCCCTAATAGCATTATTGATGAATTAAATGAAAGTGGTACTTTAAATGGTGTTCAAGATTTGCCAGCAGTCTGGGAGCGAGTGATTAATAGTGGTGGAGATTATTGATTAGTGTCACAAGGTTATATAGTATAGTAGTCAGTTTTTGTAAAATAATAATAATACAAAAATATGACACTGGAAGTGGGATGACCTAATATCTTTTCTTGGTAATTTTTCGTGAACTCTTCGATCTAGCTCTTGGACTATACCTTACTAATTGAACTCATTATATCTCCTAAACTAAGACCCGACTAAATCTGTAACTTGGCGACTGATTCCGTCTAATTAGCGACTAAATATGGAAGAAAACAGATCTTCGCTAGGTGTCCTAGATTTTGAGATATAAATGTGGCCCTGCTGGGGAGACTCTCTCCAGCAGGGCCACCTATAAACCCTTATATCTTTTGAACCAGAGGCCGACTAATTCTGATATTTGGCGACTAATTCCGACTAATTGGCGACTAAATATGGGAGAAAACAAATCTTCGCTAGGTGCCCTAGTTTTTGAGATATAAATTTGGCCCTGCTGGGGAGAGTCTCTCCAGCAGGGCCACCTATAAACCCTTATATCTTTTGAACCAGTGACCGACTAATTCTGATATTTGGCGACTAATTTCGACTAATTAGCGACTAATTTTTTGCGTTTTCAAAATTAAAATCCCTGATGGTGGCCCTGCCAGAGTCAGTGACACAACTATTTTCAGGTTTTGCGCATTTAACGTTACACGTTGTATACAACTGCCGGTCGATTCTGTAAAAATCTCACCGTGAAATCATAAGTGAAGTGAGCACTTAATAGTGTTAATCCCTAGCGAATGACACCTCACTCCACGCTCACTTCACCCAAGCTTTCACAGTGAGATGGTTACAGAATCGCACGGCTGTTATTACTTGGACAGAAGCCCCTCTTCCCCCTCCCCTCATTTCCCCTTTCACATCTGACATTTGTCAATCAGGACGACACATAAAAATTTTCCGTTTTTACAATTTTAATGCATTTATTTTGAAAAATTAATTGTGTCTCAAAAAAATCGCAAAGAATGTGCGCAATTTGGATGGAGTAATGGCATTATTGAGCTGACGCTGTGTGAGCGTGCGTGTTCCATCGCCGCCCGCTCGATGTCCACCACGCACAGGATGAATGGGAAGCAGCACATTAAGTAATTTTTTGCTCCGTTGGAGTAATTGCTGTATGACGTTCCAGTAGGAGGATAAATAAATAAATTAATAAAAATTTGAATATCATCTGCCTAGCCTTTTCCCAACTACGTTGGTGTATGCTTCCAGTCTAACCGGATGCAGCTGAACACCAGTATTTTACATGGAGCGACTGCCTATCAGACCTCCACAACCCAACACGCAGCAACAGCAACAGTTACTGGGTAATACGATACCCCTTGGTAAGACTGGTTGTCAGACTTTCGGGCTTCGGACGACCCGTAACGACTGTCAAAGATCCACGAATGACAGCCGGGACCAACGGCTTAATAATTTGCTTTCCGAGGCACGGAGGGATCTCGGTATGTTAAGATGGTCACTCATCCACAGGCCAGTCGCGGCAAGCGTAGCTTAAAAAAAGAAAAAGAGAAATAATGATTTAGAAATAAAATTTAGGTATGTTTATCAGCTGTCTAGTACTCATAGCACAAGCTCTACTTAGTTTGGGACTAGATGGCGTTGTGTGAAAGTTGTGGAATATATTATTATTATTTCCTTTATTTAATTAAATACATATAAATTATATTTTTAAATATTACAATATAATAAATATAGAAACATTAAAAAAATAAAAATTAGTAGCCCTCCGGTAACGGGAACAGGGTCCAAGACCAGTCCAGAACCAGTCCAGTTCAGTCCAGAAGGTTCCTCTCTCTGGAGCCCTGACTGCCTACCGGCAGTCCAGAGAGCAACCTTCTGACAATGCGAGCCGTGTCCAGAAGTATCGCTTTCTGAATCAAGCCTTTGATCCAGCTGCCTAACGAAAGCCTCCTCAGGTGTTGGTCGAGGCTTTTGGCTATAAATCCATTGGCTGTCACGACTATCGGCACAATGATCGCTGAGTCCACATCCCACATGTCGACAACCTTGCGAGCCAAGTCAAGATACTTGATTTGTTTGACTTTCTCAACTTTCACGAGGTTTTCATCATGCGTGACGGCTATGTGAACAATCATTGCGCGCCGTTCTGATCGATCCACCACCACTATATCAGGCTTATTGGCAACAATAGTCCTGTCAGTGATGATGGATCGATCCCAGTACAATGTGATATTTCCATTTTCGAGAACTGGGTCGGGCACATACCTGTAGTACGGCACCTCAGATTCCACAAGGTTGTATTTTACAGCAAGGTGCTGATGGATTATCCTGGCTACAAGGTTGTGTCTATGCAAGTATTCTCCGTTGGCAAGACGAGAACACCCGGAGATAATATGCCTGATTGATTCCCCCGGTCGGTGACATAGGTACCCGACAGATGGGGAGGAGTGATATGAAGATTCGAATGACGTTATTGCGACGCACGCTATTTCGAAAAAAATAAAAGTGGTACGCCAGTTCGAAAACACATTAGGGTGTGTCCACATCTGGCGAATGTGCAGCTCGCGAGCCGTTTGCGAGCTGCCCGCGAGCTGCGCGCGTGCATTTTTGCTCGTGCGCCGCTCCTGCGCCGCCCGCGAGCAGTTCGCGTGCGGCGCAAGTGTCGCGCGTGCGCTATCGCTCCTCCCCGCGCTGATGCTAGGCAAACGAAAGTGTAAGCACGTGAGCTGGACGCGCGCTGCTCGCGCGCGGCGCGCGATCTGCGCGCGTCCAGCTCACGTGCGCAAACATAAAATGCACACGCGCAGCTCACGGGCGGCTCACGAACGGCTCGCCAGCTGCGCATTCGCGGCGCATTCGCCAGATGTGGACGCACCCTTAAATCGAAAACCGCTATATCGAATGACGTTGTCGCGAACACGCTGATTCGAAAAACTGTTTAGTAGTACGCTAGTACGAAAGTCTTGGTATCTATCGAAATCCACTGTTGCAAATAGCATAGGTATTCTAATCTGAATCTGTCTGGGGATCGAACTCGCGACCCAGTGATTACCAAGAACTACCGACGCTACGATGATAAAACTGACACTGTTACTGTTACTTGCTGGTTGTCTATACTACTAAGTATAAATGATTAATATTAGTACTTATTATGATTTAGCTATGTATCGCAAGCATGCTTCCCGTTTTGATAAGCTAATAGCATTACAAATACTACAGTACCTATTTATTATAATGCATTCACAACAATAAAAACAAATTAATGAAGGTTGACTTAAATTTATTTTTCGTACCACTTGCTCAAAAAAGTGACATTCTATGCCACAAAAAGCGAACATAACAATAGTCATTTATAATCTGTTAAAAACAGGGAAAGAAAATTGTACTGAATTTCATTCATCCTCTAGGGGGAGAATGTGAATTAATTTTGGAATACTTACCGAAATTTATACTGAACTACATCTGTGTTTACACCATTGAGTTTGTATATAAAGCATTATACATCTTTTTGAAAAAGGAATACGCATTTATTATGCAGTTATGATACTTATGATTATTAATTGAATAATCATAAGTATCATAACTGCATAATAAATGCGTATTCCTTTTAATTTTATTTAATAATATTAAATAAAATTACGAAAACCGACGAGGCCGTATGAGCTTGATGCCTTTGCTTTTCCGACAAAAAATATAAGTCTAGGAATTTGCCGCGTTTTTGTTTTCTTCAAATACATAAACGTTAAGTTTATTTTAATTTATTTTGAATTGTCATTATTTTTAATAAATGCTTATCTCGTATTATTATTGTGTTAATTTTTTCGCAAATGGTACGAAAAGTAGAGTATTTTCCTCGGTGATAAAGCTGTCTTAGTCTTAGGTGAACTTAAATCCCTCGCTACACTCAGGACTCGTCTTAAATTCCTCGCTTCGCTCGTGATTTAAGTTTTTAACACCCTCGCTACGCTCGGGAGTAAACCTCAAGTCCTTCGTTACGCTCGCGATTTAAATCGTCACCCGCGACAGAAGACACTGCTTTATCCCCTTGGGTAATAATCTACTATTTAATTTCATATACCACAGAATACCTCGTAGTACTTTTGTTGAACTACCCCCAAGTTTAATAGTTTTTTGAATTCCTATACATCTTTCATTCCCATTGACGTGAAAGTATCGAGTCTATATTGAGTTGATTGAATACAATTTGTCATCAATATGACAGTGTTGTTACTTTTGGTAATGAGTATACCACCTATAATTTTTATTTGTTAACTTCTTTGTTGATTACTAACTTACTGGAAACTGGAAATTAAAAAGTTAACTTAAAATAATACTTCTCATTGCTCTTGTTTCCCAAACCCAATACAAAGATAAGGCTTTATCGGGGTCGCGAGTTCGATCCCCAGACAAATTCAGATTAGAATACCTATGCTATTTGCAACAGTGGATTTCGATAGATACCAAGACTTTCGTACTAGCGTACTATTCAAACAGTTTTTCGAATCAGCGTGTTCGCGACAACGTCATTCGATACAGCGGTTTTCGATTTAATGTGTTTTCGAATTGGCGTACCACTCTTATTTTTTTTCGAAATAGCGTGCGTCGCAATAACGTCATTCGAATCTTCATATCACTCCCCCTCTCGTGCCGTCTTTCACAATAAATTATAAGTATTATTATTATTGTTATTATTATTTAACCTGATCGATCGACCTGTGCGGCTGTTATTATTTAGCCACGGGCCCTTTAGGAAAATCTTGAATATTGAAAATGAAATACTCTTACATACCTACTTTATACCTGTTTCATTTTCTCGCAATCGAAGTGAAAAGCAGAGTGCTTAACTCGGGCATAAACGAGCCCTATTATGCACTAGTTGTACAATCTACTATTTTATATACAAAGGAAAAGAAAAAATACCTTCTAAGCAAAAAATTATACCAAACTATTTCATAAAAATAACTACCAAATAGTGAAACGAAACGCATTATTAAAACAGAAATGTTCCAAATGATCCGTAAGTGTACCTTGGCTTGGCAGCACTGTAGCCGGTGACCCGCCCGCCATTTCGATCGACGCGGATTGGATGAGCCGTGCATGTTGAGAGTTGTTTGTTTTTTACGTCACTTCCGCTTACGTACAATTGGCTGCCCTGATTGGATTGCTACGAACGGCACGGCGGAGCTGCCATCTTTGTATGGTAGCGTTTTGGCTTGGCGCCTTTCCTGTGTTGGTTGTTCACTGTCTGTAGTGCTCATAGTGTGTTACACGTTTCAAAATGGTGAGTTTTGCAAGATTTTGTGAAATTTAGTTGTTGTTGTCGTGATTTTATTGTGTAATAAGGTGAACAATGGTGTTATTAACTTACTGGCGAAGTTTCAACTCTGTACGAGAAAAATTAATGGGATTTTTCGTCAATTTTAGGCTGGCGGTAAAGCGGGTAAAGATTCTGGTAAAGCCAAGGCCAAAGCAGTATCCAGATCAGCGAGGGCAGGGCTTCAGGTAAGTTAATTTATTATATTAATTTAAAATAGGATTTTTCATGATATCAGCATACTTAAATTCGTTCTGTAACTTCAATTCATTTAATTGAATAATACGAATGACCACTTCAGTATGGCGGCGTCCATTACTCCGTAGGAAAATAATCAATAGATTGGAGCTACAGTAAAAAAATATTTTTTCAGTTTCCCGTGGGGAGGATTCACAGGCATCTCAAAAACAGGACTACGAGTCATGGACGTGTCGGTGCAACAGCAGCCGTGTATTCTGCAGCTATTCTGGAATATCTCACAGCAGAGGTAAGCTTTGCGCGACGCCCTGTCAATATGGCGGCACACAATAAAGCGTAATTATTAATGTAATTGCATGCCTGTGAATTCTAGAAAGTAATACCCACGTACTTTTCTTATTTAAACCTACATTTACGGAAGTTGATGTAAGTAGGTACTTAACTTAATTACCTTGTTTATCTCATATAGGCTGCTGCATTATTTTGGCGGGATTTCGGAATACCTAGGTAGGATAACTGAAGAAGTTTATGATTAAACTTTTATTACAGCTCAAACAGAGCTCGCTAGATACCTACTTAAAAATAATGAAATGACAGTTTACGTACTAATCAATAAACAATTTTGCTGTAGGTATTGGAGTTGGCGGGAAATGCATCCAAAGATCTCAAGGTAAAACGTATCACTCCGCGTCACTTGCAGCTGGCTATCAGAGGCGACGAAGAACTCGACAGCTTGATCAAAGCTACCATCGCGGGCGGCGGTGTTATCCCTCACATACACAAGTCCCTTATCGGGAAGAAAGGCGGCCCTGGTGCTCCCGTTTAAATATAGGTAACCAATAAATATTTATGTACAGTCACGAGCATAAGTATGTATACACTTGGCTTTAATCAAAGGCGATTTTCTCCTTTATTATTGAATGAAATGTTCTGTTACTACGAACATAGTATTTTCGAACCCATTGATTTATGTAAAGTGTCGTGTATCAACGTTGCATTCGTTATTTCACAAAAAAACATCGCAATTGAAAGTTGCCAAGTGTTGACATATTGGTGCTCGTGACTGTATGCAGCCTCGATGCCAAAACATGGTCAAATTTACATTTGAGTTATAGTAATTATCAGTTATATAATTACCTATAAACTAGCCCCTATACATAACCATTTCTGCCCCTTTGATGATTATTAGGCACCATTCACAGAATAGACACTAATTGGCAGAATACTCTTCTACTAATATCATTGTGCATTATAGCAATTAAAATACTGATTTAGTAGTTGATGATGGTAAATACTATATATCATCTACCTTCATCCTCCTGCTCTATTTATATAGGGCTTGTCTACCATTTCATTTTCAATACCATACATCTCTCTGTATGAGTCATCACCTCAGTATTCACTCTCTTCCTAGCTATCGTGTTGTACTTTGTAGCATGACCATGAACGCATTCATTATAACTTTTGATGGTAATAAAATCCTTTTAATTTATACTATTTTATACCATCATCCGCCTGCCTTTTCCCAACTATGTTGGGGTCGGCTTCCAGCCTAACCGGATGCAGCTGAATACCAGTATTTTACATGGAGCAACTGCCTATCTGACCTCCACAACCCAGGTACTGGGTAATACGATACCCCTAGGTAAGGCTGGTTGTGAGACTCGGGCTTCTGATTACCCGTAACGACTGTCAAAGATCTACGACAACCGGGACCAACGGCTTAATGTGCTTTCCGAGGCACGGAGGGGTCTCGGTATGTAAAGATGGTCACCCATCCACAGACCAACCGCGGCAAGCGTAGCTTAACCTGATCGATCGACCTGTGCGGCTGTTATTATTTAGCCACGGGCCCCTCTTATACTATTTTATACCACTAATTAGAAATTTTATACTTCTCAATTATCCTAGATATACAGGTCATGCTGGGAAGATTTCTTCCTAGCACGACCACACTAAAATTCCAGCTGGCATAAAAGTTGATGAAACAGGAGCATGCCTAAAGAATTTTACTCTTTATTTACTCCTATTTAATTACTGGTACATTGTTAGAAAAGCAAAATAGTACATTGTTCACCGAGAGGAGAAAGTGACCGATTACCATCGCGGGTGTCGTTTGAACCTACGAGGAAAATAAAAAACGAAATCTTTATTTTACTTTCTACAAAAACTGAATCCTCAAACAACACAAATTGGAAATGGCGCCAATGGCGTCTGCAATTTTCACATGTTCTTTTTTCAAATTGTTTATCCTGCCGCCGCAGGGTCGTACTGCCAGCCCGACACCATCCAACACACAGCTAGTGGCCAGTGTCATTTTGCGAACTTGGAGATAAAAACTTTTTGGCTTTTGATATTTAGGTTACCGGCGCATAGTCTTACCCAAAATTAAAAAAGAAAAACCACGTAAGAAATGGATTTTCATACACTTTTCTCTCCCGCTCAGATGCGTTTTCTCCCCGCATATTTGTTCGATATGCAATGACGTACTTTCTACCGTAAATTTGATAAAGTATCAAGGTACTTTCCAAGCAGGTGTAGTATAAAAACATTTTCTACCTATAAGCCTGTATATGATTTTTATACTTGACACTAAATAGCGTTAAATGTATAAATTACTCGAATCATTGCATGGTTGTGCTAGGAAGGAATCTTCCCAGCACGTCCTATATAACTAGGATAATAGAGAGGTACACAATTTCTAATTAGTGGTGTAAAATAATATAATTTAAAAGGATTTTATTACCATCAAAAGTTATAATGAATGCATTCTTGGTCGTGCTACGAAGTACAACACAGCTATCCATTGTTTCATAGGTCTTCCCTTACTCAAAGCTGTCCCATATTCATTGTGGACAGCTTTAAAAGTAGGGGAAACTGTCCTTGCATCAAAATATCCATGATTGCATTCACCCCTTATGAGGCCCAACATTTACCGTTAGCCACTATTATACAATTGATAGAATAATATCTTGTACATTAAAATTGTAATACTTTTTTGTCTGCAGGTTATCTCCAATACCACCTTTGCTGCATTTGACTCCGGGCATGTTTTCTATGAAACTTATCAGCTGATAAATAGTTTGCAAAAAAAGTTAGTGATGTGAACAGTGGAGTGTTTCGAGGGAACTGTTGGGTCCGGACTAAATCGTTTAGTAGTTAATAAGTACTAGACATATTTTAGTGATAAGATTGTAGAATTAAGTTTAATTTTCTTGTTTGTTCTTAAGACAATATTTTTCTATAACATTGATTATTAAAATGACTTAAACATGTTAAAATTATTTTGCTACCAGTTTCAGTTAAGCTATAGGTGTCTGCAATTGTCTCAGAGGCTGGTGCATCTTGATTTTTTAGTTTGAATAAGTATGCAACCTTAATTAATTAATAATTTGTTTGAAGCTAAAAGCTGTTGTAATTTTTTTGCAGCATTTGTATTTTTTAAGTGACATATTGTTCTAAATTGTAATTTGGTATGATTGAACTGTTACAAGTTGTAAGAAATGTATTTTGATCTTTGAATATATATCAAGAAAGTACTGATGTTTGTTCATTCTATAAGTTACTACTGCATGCCATGGCCGTAAACAGTGACCGCCTATAACAATAGTTTTATTTTGGTCTGTGTTATGCCGTCTCAAGCTTGTACTTACGGTCATACATTTCCAGTTTTAGCTGACCTCGCTTTGTATAGCTCGCTTCGTACAATGAGGAGCAGCTTATAGGTACTGCCGTGCGATTCTGTAACCGTCTCACTGTGAAAACTTGGGTGTACTGAGTCATCAATAGTGTCAATCCCTAGCACCAGCATGACTCACAGCTCACTCTAAGCTCACTTCACCTTAGTTATCATGGTGAGATTTTTCCAGAATCGACTGGCTGGTTACGTATAGCTTGATTTGTAGCTGTGCAGACTTGGACTAATGTACTGAGCCATACGTCAATGATAGAAGAAGTAATAGTTGGTATGGACTTACACAGCGTATCATTCATCCTATTGGTCGTTTGCTGAGGATGGAAGTGAAAACTTTCATCTAACAAATTATTGCAACTATGTACCTTCATGTCACTTATAATTTTTAATGAATTCGACACTGGTTCTATCAGGCGCGGTCTGAGGGGGTCGTGACCCGCCCCCCTCCAATCATTCAAGCTGTCGAGAACCTGAATGATCTACTTGTCTTACTAACTTGAAATTGAACACGGGCCACGGAGACCCCGATGGGCGTAAATACACAAAAACAAAGAAAATGGGGACTGTCGGGAAGTGATAACTCAAAACTATGAAAAAACTGGATTTTTTAAAATTTTCAAACTACTATCTAATATTAAAATTTTCATAATTTTTTAGTTACAATATTATTAACATTAGTCTGGTTTACTTTATAAATACATCTATCGGCACTCCGAGCAACAAGCGCAATACGTCTTACTCTTAATCTACAGGTTCCTGTTAATATTAGCATTTCGATTAGGCGATCCCATAAGATTTTCCCCTACCAAAGATCTCTCAAACCATATTCCAAAAGTTTAACTGCTGTAAAACGAGTTTAAGCTTTTCGTCATAACTCGACAAAGTAAGTTCTCTTTCTGAAGAATGGTCAAAAGAAAACAACGTAGTCAAGGTAGGATCCAAAAAGTTTTAGGCTCGGTTCGCTCGCTCTTGTACTCTCATAGAGAAATCAATCCCAGGATCCCGGCGTTTATGACCCCGAAAATCACGAGACTAGGTTAATCTCGGGATTGCCACTCCCGAAAATCCCGATATGGGCCAAGTATAGTCTCGGGATTTTCGGGGTCAGAAAACGGCCAGGATCCCGGGATTGTATTCTCAATCAATCAACTCAGCCTATCGCAGTCTACTGCTGGACTAAAGCCTCTCCCAACACCCGTCCTTGCATCCTACATTCTCTTGATTCTTGAGCTTTTCTTCATATGACAAAGTAATTCCTAGTTCTTTTGGAACTATTAAAAGCAAATCTAACCTAACCGAGAGTGCGCGTAATTTTCGAACTTTTTTCGCTCGCTCTTGCATTATGCATTCTCATAGTTGCTTAGGCTTTCTTGCAGAAGTCGACAATGTAACTCCTATTTCTGTTTGAAACTAACCGAGCCGGATTGTTCAAAATTTTCGAGTTACACCCTACATAATGATTCTACAGTTCTACTATTTATCAAAAAATGCTGCGTCCATTTTAGCAGCATTACTACGTCCCACTCCATGTAATAGCTACGGCCCTGAATAGCATAAGTAATGTAGAGCTAGAGCTGAACATGAACATAACATCACGCCTTTAATCTCCGTAGGGTTAGGCAGAGGTGTACCTACCTACATATAGTAAGTACTTACACCCACATTTCATTAGTTATGTCTCACTAGCGACCCGCCCCGGCTTCGCACGGGTGCAATAGAGAAACTGATAATTTTTATCGTGAAAAGTATAGGATAAAAATGGTTATTGTGGGTTATTCCTAAGAGATAGACATATACCATCGCGGACTTTTTTGTAGACCTTTTTAAGGTGTACAATACTGTAGTACATTATTTTGATCTATCTCGACGGGTTCAGCCAGCGTTTACAATGTAAGCTCAAAAAAATGTGTTTATTTACGACATCACATTAGAAACCTCTAAAATTATCAGTGTTTGTCTACTATATTATGCATGTATTATACATATAAACCTTCCTCTTGAATCACTCTATCTATTAAAAAAAACCGCATCAAAATCCGTGGCGCAGTTTTAAAGATCTAAGCATATATAGGGACAGACAGACAGGGAAGCGACTTTGTTTTATACTATGTAGTGATGAGACTACTGGTCGTAGGGGGCAAGCCTACTGCCACCAACCGGACAAAACCAGACTCCAGGCTGATTCTGAGAAATTCCTGATAAAAAACCCAATTACACTTTACCCGACCTGGGAATCGCACCCAGTACCTCATGCTTAGCAGTAACGCTTGCGACCACTAGACCAACGAGGAGATATACAGACGCCAGCATATCAAGCTACTGCAATCTTTCATATTTCTTTAACCCGTCGCGCGCCAATTAGCAGACAATGATAAATTGTTATCTGTACACATGATGCACATTCGACGTTTGAGAGGTTGATAGATTTTCAACTTTGTCGCCAAAGCATCAAACTGTCAGATTTTCCCAATGAACTTTGAACCTTTCAAAGTTCATTGGGAAAATCTGACCGTTTCGGGTAGCTTGATATGCTGGCGTCCAAGGATCTTTTGCGCGTGACCAAAATCTGAACTAACGCCACCACCGCCATCTTGATTAATTTGTTAACATAGTATAGTCAAGTCTTATAATTATTTCGTCAATTATAATATCGAGTTCGGTTTATTCTGTAAGAATCTCATGGTGAAAACTTAGGTGAAGTGAGCTGTTATTCCATCTACAGTGCGATTCTGTAACCATCTCACCGTGAAAACTTAGGTGAAGTGAGCTGTCAGTGTCATCCCACCTGATACTTGGGATTGCCCAAGCATACATTTACAATCATAATCGAGATTTTAATAGTATTTTGTACGCTAATTCTATTGATAATTATTTTGATATAATTTCAAAGCTAGTATTTTAGTTTGTCAAAACATTATTATTTTGTGCGATTTTAAAAGAAAATATCAAAACAGAAACTCAGTCAGAATCTCAATGTTGTGTTTTTTTTCTTAGTAAAGTGATAAGATCACGCCACACAGTCTTTACTAGTCGATCTACAATCGCTCATAATAACAAACAATGTCGATGCGTATCTTTATCAGTCTAGTAGCTGTCTTAAACGTGAATGTTTAATTTTATTTATTGTTCGTGCGTGACGCGCTCGCGCCTGAGGCTATATAAAGAGTAGTCTAGGAAAATAAAACAACATTGAGAGTCTCACTGAAATTCTGTTTTGCTATTTGCTTTTAAAACCCCACAAAATAGTAATGTTTTGACAACTAAAATACTAGCTTTGAAATTATATAAAATGAGCAATAGAATTAGCATAAAAAATATTTTTCGAATCTCAATAATGATTGCAAATGTTTGCTTAGTCAATACCTACATCAGTGGGATGACACTGACAGCTCACTCCACGCATGTTTTCACGGTGAGATTTTTACAGAATCGACCGGCTGGTGCTAGGGATTGACACTAATGACAGTTCACTTCAACTTTAGATACCTAACCTGTTTTTGATTATAATATTAGGTTGTCTCATAAGTTCTTGCCATATTTTATTTTTCTCGAATTTTCTCGTATTAACACTAAAGTGAATTCAAGAAAGTTCTAGATCTTTCTAGTAAGGATGAGTATCTTTTATGGTGAGGGTATAAATAGGCGCGGACGCAACGCAATAATTAGTCTTTATTGAAAATGGATCAGCGTCAACGTCAACTGCGAGCTATTATGCTATATTAGCATCGACTTAAAGTCTCTTCAACAGAAACGGCTAAAAAGATTAACACTGCATTTGGACCGGGTACTATACTACTAGCGATCGGACTGTTCGTTTCTGGTACAAGCGTTTTGACACCGGTGATATAAGCTGCGAAGATCAACCTCGCCCAGGCCGACCAACCAGCTTTGATGAACGCGACTATAGTATGCGACACTGCGATTTAGAGAAGGCGCTTGGACAATCCCCACACGACTATAGATCGTTATCTCAAATCGATGGTATATCGCAAAGTGATGTCACGTTGGACACCTCATGCGTTAACGGACCATGACCGGGCCGTTCGTGTGGCCATTTGTCAAAGTTTGTTACTTCGTCCGCACAGACGAGACTTTCTCAAGGACATTATTACATGTGACGAGAGCTGGATACATTATGAAACTAACACGCGTCATGCCTATTGGATTCCTCGCGTGGAAAACCCACCAGCCCAGCCTAAACTTAATGAACACGGTCGTAAGATTTTATGGGAACTCCTCGAATCTCATCAGACTATTAATGCAAATCTGTATACGCAGCAGCTTCGCAAACTAGCAGAGACGTTAAAAATTAAGCGGCCAAAACGACTTGGAGTCCAACTTTTGCATGACAACGCACGACCTCATCGCGCCAAGTTAACACATAAACAGCTGGAGGAGCTAGGATGGCTGACTGTTCCACATCTACCGTATAGCCCAGATCTTGCGCCTTCAGACTTTCATTTATTTCGAGCTCTTAAATTTCATTTACTAGGAAAAAAAATACGAAAATTCTGGAAGTATTAAAATTGATCTTGAAAATTTTTTCGAGTCCCAGCCTGCCTCATTTTGGGAGAAGGGTATTCAAATTTTGCCCAGTAGGTGGCTGACTGTTGTTGATAACGAGGGAGACTATATAATTGATTAAATGTATTTTTTATTAATAAAAAATATTAATAATAATTTGTCTTTTAACTGGTAATAATTTATGAGACAACCTAATATTTATTTTATGTTTTATCTATGGTAGTGTAGCTGTCACGTCGCTGTCGAAGGCGGCGCAGCGTCGCCATTTTCCGTCGTCTTGATGAGTTACTCGTTGTCCTAACAATAGTTCCTTCGACTCACTTGACAAGTACTAATTTTAATTTTGCAAACAAAACTGAACCATTCAATAATAATTCCGGTGTACAAGAATTGCTTTTCATATAGTCCATTATAAATTATTTATTGAAATCGTGCTGTGTCGTACGGCTAAATTGTTTATTTAAGTGTTTTGTAAGCGCCCACTATGAGTTCAAGACATCGTGATAGGAGTCGTTCAAGATCTCGCGACCGCGAGAGGGACAGGCACAAAGAGAGGGATCGTGACAAGACACGGGACCGAGATCGTGATAAAGATAGGGAGCGAGACCGTGACCGGGATCGAGACCGGGATCGAGACCGCGATCGTGACCGTGATCGTGACCGCGATCGTGACCGCGATCGGGACCGCGATCGGGATAGAGACCGGGACCGCGATCGGGACCGTCACCGCTCCAAAAGGTACGTGTGCGTGCATGTATTAGATTGATGTCTATTTTGCATAGCACAAATGGTATTATAGAGTTGATGGTATGTTCCACAGGGACAAGGAGCGTGAGCGCAGTCGGAGCCGCGACCGACACAAAGAAAAGCGTCGCAGCCGGAGCCGCTCGCGCAGCAGAAGTCGCAGCCGCAGCCGGAAATCTAAAGACAGGCAAGATGATCGTTGTTTTAGTGGTTGTAAGTGAAACTGGCGAACGCAGGAACTGGCTCACACAGGTCAAATTGTTGTCTGTTAGTCAGCATTTCATATGTTATATGCTTAAGAATTATGACATATACTCGAGAGCAAATAAATCAAGCAACTTCCTTTTTTCACTTACAAGGTGTTGCTTTAATAATAATATAATAATAATTTTTATTTGTTCAGACAACCATTGATCCAATTACATTACATTACATTTCATTACATTAAATTTATATTTATATTGTTAGTATGAACTCAAAAACTATGTTAGTACCTAATAACTTAGAGCGACTTAGTCCTCTGGGTGAGGCTCCACACCAAGGGGCTGTCCAACCTATTGCCTATCACGCTCAGGATGCTGTTACTGCTCCCATGCAATCTGCTTAGCAGTGAGGCTGTCTTTTTGCTCTGTGACTCTGTGAACATTGTTGACGCACTGCAGAAGCGTGGCAGACGTGACAGCGCCCTGAAGGCATTGTTAAACTGGATGCGCAGGGAATTGTAAGCCGATTGAGTATTTCTGAACCACAGGCTCGCTGAGTACAAAGATGTGCAATACGCTTTGAATCTTTGAATAAAGTTACTTTGACTGCGTCTGTACATCGAGCGAACCTGCAGGCCAGCATGTTCGCCGGACTGTCAAATTTTAGGAGGCTGTTAGGAAATACATAATCCAATTAATACATACTTGTTTTTTAGTTATTTAAGTTTGACAGTATTTCAGAATAAACCACTTTCAAAGAACAGAATCACCCCGTTGCGTATTAGTGTTGCTGTGTGCGTGCGTGTCGATAATCAACAGGGCTTGCCCCTTGTCTTTGTAAGATTTTACCACTGTTTTAACTGTAAGGGTTTGTTTGGGCATTCACCCGGGCCTTTTTATGGTCGCCAGATGAGGGCCTAGCACTGTCTGTTAAGATTAGAAATTTGATGTTTAACTGGTTTTACTTTTGTTGTTTTCTTCCTGTCCGACTTTAGAGAACTTATGTGTTCCTTAGTGGATGGTTTCAAAATAAATAGGTAGGTAATAATAAAAACTGGTAAGAAAAGGTACGTCGTTATCAGCTGATTAATAAAATGTTAGTTTTGCATTACTTATACAATTTATTTTATTTTGGATAAACAAACAGTAAATAATGAAATTGTAAATCTTAGATCTTAGTAGGTAACACGGGCTGGTGTCCGCAACTCCACGTCAATGCGCGTATTTTGCGTACGTACGGTTAGATCTTAGTAATAAAAACTTGTAGGTACGTACAAATACGAATGCATGGCGCCCTCAGCGCGCGGTGGTTTGATACATAATAAAAGTAAGTAATAAAAACCAGAGGGCCTGCAGTTAGTTGAAAGTCATTAATTATCTGTGCATGAAATTGGTTGATTTGAAATTTTCCTTCCTATTTAACAGGCTTAGGACCGTCAAAAATACTTCAATTCGTGTACATCTACTAAATCTAAAATGGTTTTTACTTTCAAAAATGGAAAGCTTCGCTAGTTAAGCATAGGTTAAGATTTAAGAGATAATTTTGTTTAGGAGCAGTGAGCAGGAATTTTAGGCACTTTTGGTATAGTTAAACATTTGAAATCAACTTATTTACAGAAATTGATTTAATAACTACGTATTTACAAATTATTGTCTATGTACAAATAAATAAATTACCTAAGCTAGCCGGAGGTATTGTTCGAAATGTCCACCTTCACGTTCTAGACGCAGTCTAGCGCGACGTCCCTGGTTTTCCCTCAGCTTTCGCAACACAAACACATTCGTTTTTACAGTGTCGAAAGTACTAACCACATTTTCCCCTAATTCTCTAACACTTGTTAATTATTATTAGGACTCAAAAACATATTATATAGGGTGACTGGTAATTAGTGATCGATACTTAAACACATGATTCTACTCATGACAACAAACAACTTTTACTATCAGACCAAATACAACAAACGCGAAAAAAAAATCAGCTGTTCCCTACATTTATGTTCGTACGTGTCGTCAAAATGTAGGGAACAGCTGATTTTTTTTTCGCGATTTCAGGTTTGGTCCCATAGTAAAAGTTGTTTGTTGTCATGAGTAGAATCATGTGTTTAAGTATCGATCACTAATTACCAGTCACCCTACATACAACGTGTAACGTTAAATGCGCAAAACCTGAAAATAGTTTGATCAGAATAACGAGCAGAATTAATTGAACCACTTTTTAATATAGGTCACATTTTTCAAAAAGTCTTCATTAACAACGTTGCCGTGTCTATTAATAGGTCAAGCAACCCAATGTCAGCGCGGCGCAGCGGCCCGGTGACGACTCCTCCCTCGATAAAGCGTCGTCACAGACGCAAGAAACGACCAGAATGGCCAGTAAAACTAAAACAGCACATAAAACCTTTACAATTTTTTTAACAACTTGTTTTCTCTCTGAAATAGGTCAATTGAATTAAAAATCAGTTGGGGTGTGAGGTTTTGCGCATTTAACGTTACACATTTATACAACGTGTAACGTTAAATGCGCAAAACCTCAGACACCTACGTAATACAGTGTGAGTCTTCATAAAGTGCACATATTAAAAAGGGTGAAAATATAAACAATTTTATCGACGGAAAAAATGTCAAAAAAAATCTAAAAAAAAAATTGAATTTTTTATGGGCTTTTAATTTTTTTTATTCTCGTCTTGGTACCCCATGCAAACAAACTGTTACTACTTTTAAACTAAATGTGATATTAAAACAAAACAAAATTAATAATGATCTCTAATAATAGGCCGAGCTAATAAAGCCATAATTTTTTGAAAAATAAACCTCATAAATTAATTATTAATGATTTTTTTAAGAAAATTTACCAGTTTTCTACCAATTTTTGCAATAAATGTAAAATTTATCAAAAAAATGTCCCCTTTACCCTACTTTTTTCTTATTTTATGTTATTCTACATCGTATTAGCTATTTTTTGGTAAAAATCCCATGGTTGTAGCTAAAACACAACATTTGCTATCAGAGGCTAAAAAAGAGGCTCACCGGGTGTGTTATTAATTCGAAAGGATAAATTACTTTCTTATGAAGGCTATGTGATTCATAAAACAAAGAAGCGTAGGTTAGGTTAATCAAAATCATTTATTATTTCACATGAAACTTAAAACTAATGTATTAATTGCTCAAAATGTCCGCCACGATGTTGTAAACACAAAAACGCGCGAAGGGAAATTTGTTGTGTGGCCCTTCTTATCATTTCGCGATCATTGCGAATACCATTCGCGCAGTTTATTATGCGATCTTGCAAATCAGCCTCGGTTTCGATAGGGGTGTTATAAACTCGTTGCTTAATGAAAATTACCCTAACCGGTGGATCGGCCGAGCAGGGCCCGTAGTGTGGCCTGCACGTTCGCCTGACATGACGCCACTTGATTACTTTTTGTGGGGGACAATGAAGCAACGAGTTTATAACACCCCTATCGAAACCGAGGCTGATTTGCAAGATCGCATAATAAACTGCGCGAATAGTATTCGCAATGATCGCGTAATGATAAGAAGGGCCACACAACAAATTTCCCTTCGCGCGTTTTTGTGTTTACAACAGCGTGGCGGACATTTTGAGCAATTAATGCATTAGTTTTAAGTTTCATGTGAAATAATAAATGATTTTGATTAACCTAACCTACGCTTCTTTGTTTTATGAATCACATAGCCTTCATAAGAAAGTAATTTATCCTTTCGAATTAATAACACACCCGGTGAGCCTCTTTTTTAGCCTCTGATAGCAAATGTTGTGTTTTAGCTACAACCATGAGATTTTTACCAAAAAATAGCTAATACGATGTAGAATAACATGAAATAAGAAAAAAGTAGGGTAAAGGGGACAATTTTTTGATAAACTTTACATTTATTGCAAAAATTGGTAGAAAAATGGTAAATTTTCTTAAAAAAATCATTAATAATTAATTTATGAGGTTTATTTTTCAAAAAATTATGGCTTTATTAGCTCGGCCTATTATTAGAGATCATTATTAATTTTGTTTTGTTTTAATATCACATTTAGTTTAAAAGTAGTAACAGTTTGTTTGCATGGGGTACCAAGACGAGAATAAAAAAAATTAAAAGCCCATAAAAAAATTTTTTTTTTTTTTTAGATTTTTTTTGACATTTTTCCGTCGATAAAATTGTTTATATTTTCACCCTTTTTAATATGTGCACTTTATGAAGACTCACACTGTATAATACCTGCGTAATAATAAACATTATGCGTGAAAAAAAGAAGTGGCTCCATTTATTCGCTCCCAAGTGTAGTTAACCCTAGTAAAATTGTGGAAGCTAAATAAATGAATTTGAATATTGCATAAGTACAAAATTCTCAGAAAATCATAATTGCAATAATAATCTCCATGCATGACTGAGAGATATGACTGTTCTGTATACAGAGGCGACGGTAGGTACACGGTAGGCAGACAGGCCGATAGAAATTGTTTTTTTGATTGAAGTGCAGTGTGCAGATGCATCTGATTCAGTGTATTGTGTGTAACAAGCCCTAATGTGGTTACAGAGATGGGACCATCGCCCTGCTCGACCAGATGGTGGGCACGACGACGAAGGCCACGGCGCGCCAGGTGAGCAGCAACGGCGCCATCAATCCTGCCACGCAGGCCGCCATCCTCGCCGCCGCCGCCGTCGCGCAGGTGACAAGGAACACCCATAACATAGATACCTTATAGGCTGTTGGCCTATAAGGTATCTATGTTATTATCTACATAGTCATAACAACCACAAAAAACATAATACACTACTCTTGCATTTGGGAGCTTGCTTGTGGGGGTGCACGCCTGTGAGTTTCACCGTACACAAGTACACTATCCGTCACGGATCTTTGAATTAGCTGCATATTGGATTTTCATACACATCAAGTGGATCAAGTACGTTTTAGAGTATCGCCGCAATTGAGCATTATTATTTTAACTTTTTTGGACCGTTATTGCTTCTCTTTAGTTAATTTCACTATTTGAGTAAAGACTTTTCTTTAAATTTTGATTAAAAATAGAAAAAAGGATTGTGTGGTTTATATGAAACCACGGTAAAAGTGAAACGTTTTTTTCACATTATAGACATTTAACTAAAAACACGATTGCGTAATAGTCTATACACTACACGGTCAGCTGATGCGAACTATAGGCGCCGCCATATTGGCCTCGGCTGCTCTGACGAGCGCCTTTCACATCCCTACTCCGCGGCCGATCGTCACGCGACATGCAACACACAGACGAAAAAGTTTGAGATGATGCAATAAAAGTTTCACTTTAAAACCAACTCAAATTCAATCAGGATTCCTATAAAAGTGTCTAATAGCGTTTATACAAAACCGATACAAGTTCTGCATCGGAACTGAAAAAAAATGCATCGATATGGAGCGACGACATCATTTGACACGAAAAGAGATGATGAGAGTCGTCAGAATGTTGCAAGCTGGTTCCAGACAACGTACGGTGGCTGTCGCTCTTGGCACTACACAGAGCGTCATAAGCCGCCTCTGTACTCGCTATCGTATCACGGGCAGCGTGGCCGAGCGACATGGAGGACGATCTCCCATCACCACTCGCAGACAGGACCGTTACATCCAAAATACTGCTCGACGGAATCGTGCCATGACCGCCATGTTGTTGGCTACGAGGCTCCACAGCTCTTCAGGCTTGCTTATAAGCGACCAAAGCAACCGAAATCGTTTACGTGAAGTGGGTCTGCGTCCCCGAAGGCTGCTGAGAGTTACACCTACAGCACCCCGCAATCGTAGGCCCCGTTTACAATGGGCTCGCGAACACAGAAATTGGGAGGAAGAAGACTGTGGTTGTGTTTGCTTTCCGATGAATCTCGTTTCGGAGACAAGACGTACTCGAGTTTGGGGGACCTCTGGATGTCAAGAAGGTTTGAAATTTTGTCAGGAAGTTCATTGATATGGAGAGGGAATAATAATGGTTTGCGCCGGTATTTGGATCGGTGGAAGAACCGATCTCATTTGGATCATTGGAAACCTCAACGGAGAGGATTGTTCAGATGTGATAATCCCTTTGCGAATCCGGTTGGGTAATCCGTTTCGACTAATGCACGACAATGCACTTTCACACACGGCTAGAGTCGTAACACGCAGTCTTTTGCAGATGCTCGCATCAACGTTCTGCCGTGGCCTACTCAATCGTCAGACCTCAACCCAATTGCTCCAAAGAAGAGCTCTACCGAGTATGAATGATGTGCATACCCCACAACAACTTTTTGACTTGTTAGAAAGAATGTGGACGGCCATTCCTCAGAGTGATTTTGAAGAACTGATTTTAAGCATGCCAAATCGCTGTGATTGTGTGATTCGTGTCAGTGGTGTAAACACAAATTATTAATTTTTTATCTTTAAAATATAAATTTAAAAAAAATCCTCATTTTTGCCTTTTTTTGCCATTTAATTGACGACATTAATTTCCCCACAATTTGCAAAAATTGCTACTTTTCTTAATTTTTACAAAGTATAGGGATATGTTGTTGACTTAAACATAGGAATTAAAGTAAGATGCCAGTCTGGAAGACTAGATTTGGTAAATATGAATTGGATAATTTTTTATAGTTAAAAATGTTCTTGACACTTTTGATGTGTGTTTTTAAAATGGATTTGAAAAACCAGCCAAGTACATGTCGGACCAGACAGTGAAGGGCGCCGTAGTTGAAATTAATGTTTATGCATGAATAGTATTGATTAAGTTTGTATTTCCTAGT